>JBBPBX010067185.1:2906-19470 GCA_038048925.1 Garcialebias charrua
TGTGTGGGTGTGTGTGTGTGTGTGTGTGTGTGTGTGTGTGTAATTTATGATTTTCAACAGGAATATTTCCAGATAATATGAAAGTATAAGGTAGTTCCTCTTTTTTAAAATTGTGATAAATGTGTGTTCAACCATTATAGACCAATATTCTTGTTACCACATTTCTCAAAAATTCTAGAAAAACTATTTGTGTCCAGACTAGATCAATGTATTGATAAACAAAATATTCTAAGCAACAGTCAGTATGGGTTTAGAGCAAAAAACTCTACATCAATGGCTCTCATTGAATTAATGGAACAAATAACTACTGCTGTCGATCAAAAACAATATTGTGTTAGTAGTTTTGTTGGTTTAAAAAAGCATTCGGTACTATTGACCACACTAATCTCCTTGAAAATTTGAACAAATATGATATTAGAGGAGCAGCATTACAGTGGGTATCTAGCTATTTAAACGAGAGGAAACAGTTTGTTCAAATAAATGGTGTAAAATCTGACATCTGCAATATCACATGTGGAGTTCCTCAAGGCTCTGTACTTGGACAAAAGCTATTTATTTTATATGTGAATGACTTAGTAAATGTGTCAGGACTCCTTAAATGTGTCCTTTTTGCAGATGATACCACATTTTTTTGTTTGGGTAAAGATATAGAACAGATGTTGGAGTTGATAAAGACAGAATTTGTCAAAATACAAACTTGGTTTAAACTCAATAAATTATCATTAAATCTAGATAAAACTAATTACATGATATTTAGTAATAAAAAATAAATGTTCCATTTAAAATTGATGGTGTTGAGATTTGTAGAGTGAATGAGGTGAAGTTTTTGGGTGTTATCATTGATGACAAACTGACATGGAAACATCACATAAATTCTGTAAGAATAAAAATAGCTAAAGCCATTGCAGAGTACTGTATAAAGTCAGGGACTTATTAAACGATAAAGCTCTGTATTTGTTGTATAACACAATCATTGTTCCACACAATCTATTGTATTGATGTTTGGGGGAAAGCGTGTAAAACAATTACAAAGCCTATTTTTGTTTTACAGGAAAGAGCTGTAAGAATTTGGCCTGGTTAAAACCAGACCCTTGTCCTTCACTTCACTTTGTACTAGGGTCTGGGACTTCTCCCATAGACAACGATTTCTCCGGTCGATTTTTGACCGGACCAATCAGAGAACAGAAGGCGGAGTTTTGAATGACGTCGACTGACGTCGTCAGTTAAAATGGCTGCCGCCACGAAGGAATTTTCATGAAAACAAGGTAAAAAACTATTATTTCTTTGCTGAGAAAAAATATATTTCTTAGCTGACGTTATATCAGAAGTGTTCCTGAGCAATCAGAGAACAGAAGGCGGAGTTTTGAACGACGTCGACTGACGTCGTCAGTTAAAATGGCTGCCGCCACGAAGGAATTTTCATGAAAACAAGGTAAAAAACTATTATTTCTTTGCTGAGAAAAAATATATTTCTTAGCTGACGTTATATCAGAAGTGTTCCTGAGCTTAACAGTTCCTAAATCAATTCACGAAATGGTCAAATCTGCTGGATTTAAATTGTTTCGGTTTGACATTTTCCAAACAGCCTCGGGTGCGCTACGAAAATAAATGATAAAAAATCGAATTTTATCTCAAATGTTTCATCTAGGCCAACAGTCAGTAAATTAGAGCCATATAATTACACACTGGTAGCAGAAAAAATATCCACCGAGTGGTTTCTGAGCTATTTATCTGATAGCCTGGACCTCGCCAGGCTAAACTAACAAAACTCCGCCTTCTGTTCTCTGATTGGTCCGGTCAAAAATCAACCGGAGAAATCATTTTCTATGGAAGAAGTCCCAGACCCTACAAAGCGAAGTGAAGGACAAGGGTCTGGTTTTAACCAGGCTAGTAAGAATTATCACTAGGAAGCATTACTGTCACCCATCAAGCAGGTTATTTTATCAACTGAAGTTATTGTGTTTATAGACCGCCTGATTCAAACATTGATACATTTACTGATAAAATTACTGAAATTTTGGAAAAAGGTTGCACCAAAACAATGTTCATATGTGGCGATTTCAATATCAATTTAGGGAGTTTGAGAAATTCCTATAATACCAGTACATTCATTGACTCAATGCATATGCTGGTGAAGATTCTCAGTCATCCAGGACATGATAAATCAAAAAGGCGTTCAATTCAGGATCAACTGGACTTTATTTGTAACAGAAAACGTTTCGACTTCTGTCCAGAAGTCTTTTTCAATTCAATTCAATTGAAAAAGACTTCTGGACAGAAGTCGAAACGTTTTCTGTTACAAATAAAGTCCAGTTGATCCTGAATTGAACGCCTTTTTGACTCAATGCATACTTTAAACCTTTACCCATTGATATCGAAACCAACAAGGATAACTACGCACAGTGCTACAATATTGGATAATATTTTCACAAATACAAT
This sequence comes from Garcialebias charrua, assembly GCA_038048925.1. Taxonomy (NCBI): domain Eukaryota; kingdom Metazoa; phylum Chordata; class Actinopteri; order Cyprinodontiformes; family Rivulidae; genus Garcialebias; species Garcialebias charrua. The sequence continues at coordinate 5,346 of JBBPBX010067185.1, forward strand.
AAATGGGGATGTGGTTAGTGGCATTCTAATGACTGATCTTAGTGATCACTTACCGGTTTTTTCTATCTACAAAAAATATCATAGTAATATGATCAAAATTGAAAAAAAGAATAAAATTATAAATACATCAAAAACAGCTATGGACAAATTTATAAATGATTTAGTTAATCTAAACTGGGATAATGTCTACGTGGAAGATGTTAATGAATCATATGATGAATTTATGAATACTTTGGAAACACTGTATGAAAAAAACTGTGTGCTTAACCATTATACTAAAAAGAAATTTGTGGATCAAAAATGGATGACTAAAGGTTTGAAAAATGCATGTAGAAAGAAAAATCATTTGTATTCCATTTTTTTGAAAAGTAAAACACAAGAAGCTGAAGATAAATATAAGAGGTACAAAAATAAACTAGTGGGGATAATAAGGAAACATAAGAAAGAATATTACAGTGATTTATTGAGTAAATGTAATGGGGACATGAGGGCAACATGGAAGGTTGTAAATAGTGTTGTAAAAAAACATGTAAGAAATAGTAATTCACAAAATTTTGTCATAAATGACAATGAAACTAATGATAAAAATGAAATTGTTAACGGGTTTAATAAATACTTTGTGGATGTTGGTGCAGACCTGGCTGCAAAAATACCGAAAGTTGACAAAAACACAAATCATTTAATTGATGGTTATGTTAACAGTATGTTCCTGGAGAAAACTGATTCTGTAGAAATAATGAATATTGTAAACATGTTTGCTGACAAAAAATCTAAGGACTGGATGGATATGGACATGACTTTTGTAAAAAATATAATGGGTTATGTAATTAAGCCTTTCACATATATATGTAACCTGTCCTTTTCTTCTGGAGTTTTTCCTGATCGCATGAAAGTGGCTAAGGTGATACCTCTTTTTAAAAGTGGTTCCAAATCTGAGTTTAATAATTACAGACCTATATCACTATTGCCACAATTTTCAAAAATCTTGGAGAAACTGTTTGCAATCAGGATGGATCAGTTTGTTGACAAATTTAATATTCTCACCAACAATCAATATGGTTTTAGAACTGGAAATTCAACATCCATGGCTCTGATGGAGTTGACGGAATTAATTACTACAGCGGTGGATCAAAAACAGTATTGTGTGGGTGTTTTTGTTGATTTAAAGAAAGCATTTGATACAGTGGATCATAATATTCTCCTTGACAAGTTACATAGATATGGTATTAGAGGACTGGCATTGAAATGGGTCTGTAGTTATTTGAGTAAAAGGAAACAGTTTGTGCAGATGGATGAAGTGAAATCTGAGCTCAGCACTATAACATGTGGAGTTCCTCAGGGATCGATACTAGGACCAAAGCTATTTATATTATATATAAATGATTTGGTACAGGTATCAGGACTCCTCAAGTGCATTCTTTTTGCTGATGACACCACTTTTTTTGGTTGTGGTAACAATATTCAACAAACTTTAGAATTAATGATGACAGAACTTGCAAAAATTCAGAATTGGTTTAAAATTAATAAATTAACGTTAAATTTGGATAAAACTAGTTATATGATCTTTAGTAATAAAAATAAATCAATTGATTTTCCATTTTTAATTGAGGGATCTGAGATTCAGAGAGTTTCTGAAGCGAAGTTCTTGGGCATCATTATTGATGATAAATTGTCTTGGAAACATCATGTAAGTTCAGTTAAAGCAAAATTATCTAGGTCTATTGCGATATTTTACAGAGTTAGGGATTTACTAAATGATAAAGCACTTTATTTGTTGTATAATACATTATTTGTGCCACACTTAATTTATGGTATTAGCGTTTGGGGTACGGCATGTAAATCAATTACAATGCCAATTTTTATTTTGCAGAAAAGAGCTATTAGAATTATCACCAGAAAGAATTTTCATCATCCTTCAAGCATTTTGTTTCATCAAACAAAACTGTTGAAATTTTATGATTTAATTGATTATAATATTTTGATAATTTTGAATAAAGCTCAAACTAATGCACTTCCTTAGCCTGGCCCTCGCCTTCCTTTCACCGGCCGATTTTTGACCGGACCAATCAGAGAACAGAAGGGGTGGAGTTTTGGACCCTAACCCACGCCCCCACCTGTCCCAGCGCACAGAGCCCTATAAAAGGGCTCTGCCAACGCGCAGTCAGCGAGTAGCGGCATGTTCTCATTCAAAGCGATGCAAAACGATGCAGAACTGTTTTATATGTGACACAAATTTATTAATTTCCCCTTCTTAATCCCTTATCTGTAGTTTTCTTTTGTTTTGTTTTTTCCCAAAAGTCAAGAAATCGCTCCCTTCTCCTTCTCCTCCACCCTCCGCGCTGAGTGAAAAGGAGGAAATGCCTCAGGTTGTCACGAGAATTAAACTCGGGTTTTACGTTGCTGCCGAGTCCCATCAGATTTTCTGGTCTTCTGGTGAGCTGGACCAGCGATCCATGGTTTTATTTTATTGTATTAAAACGTTTTAAACATATAAACACAATATGCATCGCGGCAGCCGGCAGAGGGAAAAAGCTGCAGAGGGGGCGGAGCACTTGTCAGTCAAGTTCACCCCGCTCATTCAAAGCATGCAAAGCGATGCCGGACTGTTTTATAAGACACAAATTTATTAATTTCCCCTTCTTTTAATCCCTTATCTGGAGTTTTCTTTTGTTTTGTTTTTTCCCAAAAGTCAAGAAATCGCTCCCTCCTCCTCCTTCTCCACCCTCCGCTGAATGAAAAGGAGGAAATGTCTCAGGTTGTCACGAGAATTAAACTCGGGTTTTACGTTGCTGCCGGAGTCCATCAGATTTTCTGGTCTTTTGGTGAGCTGGACCAGCGATCCATGGTTTTATTTTATTTTATTAAAACGTTTTATGACATATAAACACTGAATTTGCGCAGCGAGAGAAAAGCTGCAGGACTCCTGGAGCAGGGGGCGGAGCAGTTGTCAGTCAAGTTCACCAGAGCACGGGGGGTGGCTCTGAGGGGAGGGAGCAGAATGCTTTCCCTGTTCAAAATATCCAATGGTGTTGTTCCTCAACAGAGGCCAACGCCTCCAGCAAGAAACGTTTTTCAATGGAGAAAGTCCAGACCCTAGTACGAAGCGAAGTGAAGGACAAGGGTATGGTTTCAACCAGGCTAGCACTTCCTTCTAATATTCAGAAATATTTTGTTAGAAGAACGAGTAATTATAATCTTAAAGGGACAGATATATTTGTGAAGCCACCTTTTAGGACAAGTTTGAGGGGAAGATCAACCATAATTCAAGGAATAGGGTTATGGAATAAATTGGAGTCTGATATTAAAGTGGTCAGATCAATGGTTTCATTCAAAAGAATGATTAAGTTTAAACGGTTAAAAACATATATTTAAATGAGTTGAAATTTGGAAGTTTGTGTATGACACAGAGGGTAGTAATTATTATTTATGTTGTTCACTATTTTGGAAATTATGAGTTGGTTGTGTCATGTGTTTATTCTTAAATGCTAAAATTATGTTGATTATTTATTTTGTAATCCAAGTAGTTGTCTATATGAATTGTTTATTGGAGAAAAAGGGGCAGAAAAAATAAGATTTTTTCTTCTTCTGCCGCCTTTCATTTTATATATATATTTTTTTCTCTCTTTTTGTATTGTATTGTTTTCTTGTTTTAATTATAAAATGAATGAATAAATAAATCAAATCAAATCAAATCAAATCAAGTTCCATGATTTGGTATATTATAATATTTTATCAGTTATGTATAGGGCTCAGAATAACACATTACCTTCAAATATCCAAATACATTTGTTAAAAGACAAAGTTGCTGTAATCTTAAGGGGGCAGAGATATTTGTAAAACCAATATACAGAACTAGTTTGAAGGGTCGTTCTACCTCAATCCAGGGAATTGGATTGTGGAATGGTTTGGAGAATGAAGTTAAAAATGCCAAGTCAATGTGTACATTCAAGAAAATGATCAAAACTGAATTGTAAAAAAAAACATATGAAGTAGCGTAATGTGTATTGTATTACTGTAGTTAGAAAATTAGAAAGAGTTATTCTATTTGTTCTGTTACTGAAGATTATTTTTGATTGAACTAATTGTTTGAAAAAGGGGCAGATATAATAAGATTTTTTTCTTCTTTCTGCTACCTTTCCTTTTTATATTTTGTATGTTATTGTTTATGGGATTGTTTTGTATTGTATTTTAAAAATGAACACATTTTATAAATGAATAAATAAAAATGGCTAAGGACCAGACCCTTCAGGGTCTTCCTTACATTAGAGCATTAGGTCAGAGGTGGCATTAGGTGGAGTGACTTCCTTTGGTACTTTTAATAGGCAGGATGTTTTCCGAACTTTCAGCACCTTTTCCTGTGGCTGACCTGCGGTGAAAATGTGCTGCAGGATGTTGGACTGCAGGGAAACACCAGACCAGAACCCAAGGACAGTAGGACTGATGTGATCTGCAGCTAAAATCATCGGAGTTTAACACTTCATCATGACAGGTGGCAGACAATACAGACTCCTTGAAGAAATGAGAAGCCTTCTATGCGGAGCTGACTTCAATGATAAATGATTTGATGTAGGAGGACTTGCCTTACATAGGCATACACCATACATTCTTTGCATTCCATTCACTCCATATCTGACAAGCAAATCTAACCCTCACATTTCCTCAGTTTACAATTCCTTTTCGCTAGGCTCCTGCAAACCCTCAGGGTCTGACAGTTTCATGTTCACTGTGCAACAATTAGAGATCAACAATCTGTTGCTAACATAGTTTTCTTTGTGATTAAGTGAAATGTGCCAAGCTTTCTTTTTACTTTATATACAACATTAATAATGCTAGTACGTATTTTTCAAATTTTTAAAATGCAATGAATTACAAAAAAGTTTTATGCACTTATTAAGTGGAGACCGCAACAAAATGAAGATTCAATGTGTCTGTTGGCTTGCTTCTTTAGATAGAGAACTGTACTAATTGACTTTTGTACTTAACGTATGTGAATGTTTGTGTTGAGATGACTTTTGTTGAGACTTGGAGCTTTATAAATAAACTGAATTGAATTGAAATGTTCATTTGGAAGACTGATTCATTTTCCTTGTAAATCTACTCGGTAGCTCCATCTAGAAAAGTGCTGTCATAATTTCTTCCATTTATGCACAAAATCCAAGAAAACCAGACTAAGGGAAAATATTGAGAACTGTAGCACCCCCTTGTGTTAGTTATTTAATAAACTCAGCTTTCCAGTGGAGATACTCCACAGCATAACATGACAACCAAAACAACACTAAATTTGCTTTTGAAATAAAAGCAGCTTTTCAATTTGAGTGCAGAAATATTTATATACAACTGCTATTTATCCGTTGACCTCTTGTAGGCTGGATAAGAACAGGAAACAAACCAGGAAATGCCTCTGCCTGTCTCAGTCCGAGGTTTGGATTTTGGGGTTTGTTTGGGTTCTGTTTATTGCATTTATAATTCAATGTAACAAAATAAACACATTTAAAAGCTAACAAATCATAGTAAAACTTGTTTTATTTACATAATGACTTTAATTGCTGGATGTCTGGCCCCTGAGCTCTTGGCTTTCAGAACTGTGCCCCCTGAGCAGTTTAGATGACTAGACATGTTGTAAAATAAATATTGAGGCTGTAAAATATTGAACTTACGGTACTTGTTCTTAACTGAGCAACGAGATATAATTTAGATACGCTACTCTTTTTGTTTTTCCACTTAGTTTATGGTTTGTAATCAAAGAACAACAACTGAAAAAATAAACTTTAACAGATTGCAGTTAAGAGATGGTCGTGGACTTGAGACGGAGCAAACACACCTACTCCCCCACCCCAAACATAAGTGGATCTGCGGTGGAAGTGGTCTCCTAATACAAGTACTTGGGTGTACACATGAATGATAACCTCAGCTGGAGCAACAACACCACCAGCCTGATCAAGAAAGGTCATCAGAGACTCTACTTCCTCAGACGGCTGAGACGAGCTGGTCTGAGCAGCTCAGTCCTCACCTCCTTCTACAGGTGTGCAGTGGAGAGCATCCTGTGCTCCAGCATCAACGTGTGGCATGGAGGCTGCACAGCTGCAGAAAGAAAAGCTCTGCAGAGAGTGGTGAAGGCTGCACAGAAGTCTGTTGGAGTCAGCCTCCCCACCATCACAGACATTTACACCTCTAGATGCAGGAAGAGAGCCACCTGCATCATGAAGAACCCCACTCACTCAGCACACACCCATTTTCCCCCACTCTCCTCGGGAAAGAGGTTAACCACTAGACTGAGGAACAGCTTCTACCCTGAAGCTGCTAGACTCATAAATCACTTACTCAGAATAATCACTGTGAAAAAATAATCACTGCAATGCCACTTTGGTTGTTGTTTGGTTGTTGATATGTGCTGCTGATTATCCATGCTGCTGATCTCATGCTGCTGATTATTTCATGCTGCTGTATTCATTCGTACTCACATACTGTACTCACACAGACATGTTCATATTGTATTGTTGTAATTTTGTGAATGGACTGTACTTATATAGTGCTTTTCTATCTTAACAAGATACTCAAAGAACGTTGGTTACGTATTCTAACCCCAGATTCTATGAGTATAAGCTTAGCCCTTTAGAGCCGTCGCTATGGGGTAAATCCCTCCACGCCGCGCACGCACTGAAAACTTTAGTCCATGCCCACCTACTGTGTGGGCCCCACCCCGTCCGTATAAAATACAGTGACGCGGAAAAATCCAAAATTGAAGTCCATAGTTATGATTCAGAAGATTTTGTAGAAGAGAGATATCCCTCAACACAACTGATAACATTTCTTCAAAAAGAAGACAGGCTGTAGGCAAGCCAATTTGCGCTGTTGGCATGCACACAGCTGGATATCTCATCAACTTGGAAGACTTGATGATATTTGTTTGTTTGTTTGTTTATCTATTCATTTCATTTCCATTAAAACAATACAATTTCAAGAGAAAAAATATATAAAATACCTATAAAATGAAAGGCGGCAGAAGAAGAATTAAATCTTATCAATTCTGCCCCTTCTTAACAAAAATAAAATAAAAATAATAAATGTCACATTTTTGTCATCTGTGTATGTTTCCCATACTTGACAGACGAAATTGGCCTCTGCATTTAACCCAACCACCACCAGGTGGTGCAGTGAGCAGCCGTAGTCAGCGCCCGGGGAGCTGGGGAAAATAGATGTGCACTCATAGACACCCCAAGGTGTGCCGTGGCCAGGGTTCGAAACTGGGTCCTTCGGATCCCAAGTCTGATTCCCTAGCCACTACACCATCTTGATCAATTCAAACAATCAATTCAAGCAATAATGACAATGTATCTATCTCTGCTGTCATCTGTGGATCTTAAGGACACATGTTTAATTAAATTTATGATAACTGGTTCATGCTTTTTGGATTCAGCTAGTTCCTGGTCTATCAACAAACAAGGAAGATGTCGGCGGCAAATCTGGACCTGGTCAAGCTGCTTGCCTTACATGATGGTTTGGTTCATGTCTCGAAAACCCAAACTTTTGGCTGAATGGATTAGATCTCGGGGATTTTTTCTCAGGCACGTTCCATTGGTATGGTCATTTTAATTTGGTATTTTCGGAAGCAAGTGGACCGACACAGACTGAAGGTAGATGTCATTAAAGTTCTGCCTGTCCCCAAAACAATAGTGTTTAGCTGAAATACGGCTCCCTGACTGGCCTTGACAGGTCGACTTATCTCAACACGCCTGTAGAAGTTTTGTAAACCCGATGCTCTCCCTCTCCCAACCCTTCTGCTGAGGAATTCCACAGACTTTTCAGAGGAGCCCAGCTGAATAAACATTCTGTCATCATTTCAGGACTCTGGATTCGCCTCTGGCCGTCCTCGGCAGCCCCCCCCATGAGTGTGCACAGATCTCCAGAGGGAACTACTGTATATGAACTGAGTGATTCTATCTGAACTCTGCAGTGCCTCTACGGGCTGGCATGCTCACCGCCTTTGAGTCCCCTCCCCCACCCCCCGTCTGCGCAATGTTGGCGTCATTATGTGCTTGTGTGCGAGATTTTTTTTCATTACCTAAATCCTAACACATTTTTGACCTCTGCTTGAAGGTCAAAAATCTGTTAGGAATTTTTTTTGGTCTCAGTCATTTTTCACCACTTTTATTGTCTGTCCAACAGATCTCACTTGTAAATGAGTCTTCGAGGCTCAATGTGACTTATCTGTTTAAATAAAGTTTGAATGAAAAAAATCAGATAATTACAGTTGTTGATTTATTCAGGCAGACTTTTTTCCCATCAGCTTTGAGTCTGTACTGATCATTTCCAAAGTCAAAATGGTCAGATTAGACTTCATGCCACTGGTCCGTGCTTACGAGCCTCTTCAAGATGGATTGTTCATGCTGATGTGTCCCAAAGCCGCGGGTGGCCTGCGATTGAAATCCCTTCCAACTTACGGTTTCACTTGTAAATCAGCTGATTTTGAGTCCTCCAGCACAAACCAGACCTTCACATATAACAGCCTGACGAGGGCCAAATTAGCTGGGGCCGTTTTCTTTGTATGTTGATAAGGCACAACCCAGACTATTCCAGAAACAGGAAACCTGTTGTCATAAATCAAATTATTGGCAATTTCAGCATCCTTGTTCAATAGCAGACTCCCCCCTCCTCCCGAAATATATCCAGCTACGCATTGTCCGAGCAGTTGAGGGTTCTCCAGGAACCTGTCGCTTTGTTGAAAGAATTTGTAATACACAACGAAAGTCCAGTTGCTCCAATCCAATACAGTAGTTTCCATTTCGGGAGATGTGTAAAAAAAAAAAAAAGGAGCTGCTCTGATACACAGACACAAAAAATAAAGCAGGAGGGAAACAGGGAGCGGGAAGGAAAGCGTACACCTCCTTTGAGAGCTTGAGAGAGAGAGAGAAAAAAGTTATCAAAGTGGGCGTGCAGTCCTTTTTTTACTCCCCTGTGTAGCAGCATAAATGGTACGCTGCCACTTTAAGGCCAATTACGGCTGCTGCATATAAGCAAGCCCTCACCTGTTGTGAGGCTACTTGCATCGTGACGTCAACTCCATTTGCTTTCTTTGTCTGCACCGTGCTGGGTAAGCGTGGCTGTTTCAATGTTTGTCGGCTTTAATAGTAGATATTAATGTTAACTGGTCATTTGTTTAGCCTCCTCTGCTTCACCTCCAATATCTGGACTGATCTGTCCGTTTGTTTGTTTACTGACAGGAAGGTAAGGGCTAGCATGGCCTGGTAACATTCCCATGTAAACAAAGCCTTCATATAGCTTTTTGGTGCAGCTGTACTGCATAGGCGGAATTGGGGATCTGTTTGCTTGGCAGTGGGGTAACTTACCAGATCTCAGGTAAGCAGCTGCTGTAAATTATATTTCTCGTCAGCAGTTGTATTAATAATTTGCTTTATTGTATTTTTAGCTTTTGACGAGTTCCTGACCAGTATTACACCTGTTTTGCCTACCTATAAAGTATTTTAAAAGATCAAGCTGAATTTACCCTGTTGCCGGGAGTACATGTATTGATGACTCTATTAAGGGGATAAAGTGCAACATTATAGTACCATTGTTTACGCATATGGGCCTCATGCAAGAACATGTTCGTATTTTTATCCTAAATTTCTCTTACTTTTGTTCGTACGTCAGATTCAACAAACTCTTCTATCCTCAGGAAAAGTGTGTAAATGAGCTGCGTAAATATAATGATTTGCACCTGTTCTATCCACCTGCTCGTGCACGCGGAGAGGTCATTTACATAATTCCCACCCCTCAAAACACCATATAAGGCTACGTTTCCTGCCTCAGAGAGCAGGAAGTGTCCGTTCATAAAATGACAGCGAAAAGTAAAAAGAAGAACTTTACGGGTGCGGAGATTGAAGTTCTGCTCTCCGAGATCGAGAAAAGAAAATCTGTCCTTTTTAGCAGCGTCACTCATGGGATTAAAGGACCAGCTAAAGCCAAAGAATGGCATGAAATAACCACTGCTGTTAATGTTGTGTCTCCCGTGGGTCGTACAGTATCAGAAATCAAGAAAAAATGGTTTGATCTGAAAATGGCTTCAAAAAAACGTCTCGCCGCAGCACGGTGCTCTATGACTGCAACAGGAGGAGGTCAAGGAAAAGTCTGCGTTACCGAGATGGATGGAAAAATAAATGTCATGTCAAAACTCCAACTGTGCGCTCAACTACAGCACGAGTGCGTGTATGCAGCTTATTACACAAGCGCTCCTGTCTTGTCTGAGGGCTGTTTAGAGGTGTCATAAGCCATGGGGCTAATGCATAGCCTCGATCACCTGTGGAAAATAGTGAGTTATAGGTAAATGATCAGAGAATAATTCCAAATCCTCAATTACAAATTAAAAAGTTACCAACAAGCCAGCCATCTCCATGCGCACCTTGCGCAAGACGCGTGCCAACAGCACTGTTTTGCAGCACAAATGAGTCATGCGCTCCTCCTGGCCATCGCGCAACCACATTTAGCAGGTTATATTTCGAATCAGATATAATTTGGACATTTATGGAGTGGTATTGCTTCCGATTGAGGAATGGGAATGCGTCAGGTGAAGGTGCTTTGATCCGTATGTGTGTACAGTCTATTGCTCCGATGGTGTTTGGCAGTCCAGCAATAGCATGAAAATCAGTCTTAATTTGTACTTGTTCTGCGGCGGTGTATGGGAATTTTATGTACCTGGGTGTTAATTTGAGGAGGGCTTTGATGACCAAGGGGAGCGCACGACTCACCGAAGCCTGCGACACACCAGACAAATTAAACTTAAAATTATAATTCTAATTCAAACAGAATAACCTATTGTCAAGAATAATTATGGTGCGTGATTTTTTTAAACCCAAAATATTTTCTAAATAACGAAGTATAAAGTTATTAGTGGAGAAAATCCGTCTGGATAACAGCAGACTGACTGCTCGTAAAATATACGACAGGTCTGGACCACACGTAAATTTTGTTCGTATCTGAAAAAAATCTTAGAATACGAAAACATTGTTGAATGCCACAAATGATCCTAAATCACTCGTACGCACAGTTTAAGAACAAATCTGTGCGTACGAACGGTTCTTGCATGAGGCCGTTTTTTTTTTTTCTTTTCTTTTCTTTTCTTTTCTTTTCTTTTCTTTTCTTTTCTTTTCTTTTCTTTTAGAGACTGAGGCTTCTGTGGTGGCAGTGGTGACCCCTGGTGGTGGTGTTTGGGCTTGTGTGTTTTGTGAGAGCACCTTTTTCTTTCTTAGCTGTGTTTATTTAAAAAAAATTTTTTTGTTTTGTTGAAGAGTCCAGGGTGATCCTTTTGTATTTTTTTCCCTCTGCACTGGATGTTGTCCCTTCCCTCACTTCTTCCCCCATTGGTAAGCCTCAGTTTCACTTGAAGTTTAGATATTTTTAAAATAAGTTTTTTTTTTTTGTTAAATGTATTCGCTGTTTTAACTACCGGGTATTCAAATTCAGGTTATAAAAAGTTATTGACGCTGAATAAATTTTGTAGAATTTTCTGAATCTCGTCTCCTCATTTCCAGCAGAACTTACCTATGTCCTTATTGGAACCTTTAACATTTTATACTTGGATTTTACAATAAGGAAAATCCACATTAGGTGGTCACACCTGTTTGCTTTTTTACTCAAAAAACCATGTGCTATCCCTCCAGTCCCAACAATGAGAAAAGAGCGTATGTTGTTTATGAAGAACTCAAAAGCTTATGTTAAAAATCATCACACATTCCTCCCTCAGCTTTGAGCTTCAGTTGGCCGCACCAGTGTTTGCTGGTATGTGGAGATCAGAACATGCGGGCCAATGAGGAAGGTTCATCATCCTTATACTGTAGTGACATCATCAATGTGAGCCCAAGTGCTGACCTGTGTGAAACGGATAATAATAATAATGTGTATGTATTGTCATCATTGTATGTTCTCTGCATTTAACCCATCCACCACCAGGTGGAGCAGTGGGCGGCTATTGAGAGGGCCTTGGGAGCAACTGGGGATGAAGTGTCTTGTTCAGAGACACCACGAGATGTGCAAAGACTGGTGATTAAACCCAGGATGTGTATGAAACAGATGTTGTTCTCTCTTTTCTTGGTTCAACATCTGTGTCGTTTTTTCTTTGTTTTATTATTTTTAATATTATGCATTTTTATCCTGTTTCCGTCACTCACTTCTGTTCAGTTTTGACTTACTTTGTGAGCGTGCCACGCCCACATCCTGTCTCACCTGGCTGTCTCACTTGTCTCAGCTGTCTAACTTATCTCAGCTGTTTCACCTGTCTCAGCTGTTTTGCCTGTCTCAGCTGTCTAACCTGTCTCGCCTGTCTCGCCTGTCTCACCTGTCTCGCCTGTCTCACCTGTCTCGCCTGTCTCGCCTGTCTCACCTGTCTCGCCTGTCTCACCTGTCTCGCCTGTCTCAGCTGTTTCACCTGTCTCAGCTGTTTCGCCTGTCTCAGCTGTTTCGCCTGTCTCATCTGTCTCATTTGTTTCGTCTGTCTCATCTGTCTCGTCTGTCTCATTTGTTTCGCCTGTCTCATTTGTTTCGTCTGTCTCATCTGTCTCATTTGTTTTGTCTGTCTCATTTGTTTCGCCTGTCTCATCTGTCTCGCCTGTCTCATTTGTTTCGCCTGTCTCATCTGTCTCGCCTGTCTCATTTGTTTCGCCTGTCTCATCTGTCTCGCCTGTCTCATCTGTCTCGCCTGTCTCATTTGTCTCGCCTGTCTCATTTGTTTCGTCTGTCTCATTTGTTTCGTCTGTCTCATCTTCTGTCTCGCCTGTCTCATTTGTCTCGTCTGTCTCATTTGTTTCGCCTGTCTCTTGTTTCGCCTGTCTCTTGTTTCGCCTGTCTCTTGTTTCGCCTGTCTCATGTTTCGTCTGTCTCATTTGTTTCGCCTGTCTCATCTGTCTCGCCTGTCTCATCTGTTTCGCCTGTCTCATTTGTTTCGTCTGTCTCATTTGTTTAGTCTGTCTCATTTGTTTCGCCTGTCTCATCTGTCTCGCCTGTCTCATGTGTTTTGTCTGTCTCATTTGTTTCGTCTGTCTCATCTGTCTTGCCTGTCTCAGCTGTTTCGCCTGTCTCATTTGTTTCGCCTGTCTCATTTGTTTCGCCTGTCTCATTTGTTTCGCCTGTCTCATTTGTTTCGCCTGTCTCATTTGTTTCGTCTGTCTCATTTGTTTCGTCTGTCTCATTTGTTTCGCCTGTCTCATTTGTTTCATCTGTCTCATTTGTTTCGTCTGTCTCATCTGTCTCGTCTGTCTCATTTGTTTCGTCTGTCTCATTTGTTTCGTCTGTCTCATCTGTCTCATTTGTTTCGCCTGTCTCATCTGTCTCGCCTGTCTCATTTGTTTTGTCTGTCTCATGTCTGTCTCGTTTGTTTCGCCTGTCTCATTTGTTTCGCCTGTCTCATTTGTTTCGTCTGTCTCATCTGTCTCATTTGTTTCGTCTGTCTCATTTGTTTCGCCTGTCTCATTTGTTTCGTCTGTCTCATTTGTTTTGTCTGTCTCATTTGTTTCGTCTGTCTCATTTGTTTGTCTGTCTCATTTGTTTCGTCTGTCTCATTTGTTTCGTCTGTCTCATTTGTTTCGTCTGTCTCATTTGTTTCGCCTGTCTCATTTGTTTCGCCTGTCTCATTTGTTTCGCCTGTCTCATTTGTTTCGCCTGTCTCATTTGTTTCGTCTGTCTCATTTGTTTCGTCTGTCTCATCTGTTTCGTCTGTCTCATCTGTCTCGTCTGTCTCATCTGTCTCATTTGTTTTGTCTGTCTCATTTGTTTCTTCTGTCTCATTTGTTTCGTCTGTCTCATTTGTTTCGCCTGTCTCATTTGTTTCGTCTGTCTCATTTGTTTCATCTGTCTCATTTGTTTCGTCTGTCTCATTTGTTTCGTCTGTCTCATTTGTTTCGCCTGTCTCGCCTGTCTCATCTGTCTCGCCTGTCTCAGCTGTTTCGCCTGTCTCAGCTGTTTCGCCTGTCTCATTTGTTTCGCCTGTCTCATTTGTTTCACCTGTCTCTTGTTTCGCCTGTCTCATTTGTTTCGCCTGTCATTTGTTTCGCCTGTCTCATCTGTCTCATTTGTTTCGCCTGTAATTTGTTTCACCTGTCTCACCTGTCTCATTTCTTTAACCTGTCTCACCTGT
>JBBPBX010067186.1:0-10258 GCA_038048925.1 Garcialebias charrua
GGGCTGCGTCCTCATGAGGACCCAGCCTAGCTGGGCCGAGTAGGCCACGCACTCACAAGACCGGGTGGGCTGAGCGAAACTGCTGAAATGGGACGGTCTAGCCTTCAGGAGAGCCGGCATTGAAGTGGGTGGGGCGTTCTCTTGAAATGGGTGGGAAGTTCTTGTGTGCCGCTTGGTGTGTGTGTGGAAAGAGAAGGGACGCCGCTAAAATATATTATTTATCTGAATACATGTATATATATTAGTGTTTCTGAGCTTACTGTTTGTTAAGAACTGATTACAAATCAGCTTATGAGGGGCGATCTGTTAAAACCCAGAGTGGACCTACAAAATGCAAGCTGTCGAGTAGCTCAACTGGTTAATCAACCTGCGATTGGTTTGATTTGATTTGATGTTTATTCATTCATTTTAAAAGAACAATACAAGACAGTTTCATCAGATACAAGATTACAAGTAGGATAAAATGAAGGGAGCAGAAAGAAGATGAAATCTTATTATATCTGCCCCTATTTCACAGTTTGTTCAACCAATGATAACTTTCAAGCAACATCACAGAATGAATAGTTCTACCTATTTTCCTAACTGTAATACACAAACTACATCACAAAATGAATAATTCTACTTAATTTTCCTGACTGTAAAACATAAACTAGATCACAAAATGAATAATTCTACTTAATATTTCTAACTGTAAAACACAAACTACATCACCGATAATTCTAATTAATTTTCTAATTCTAATTTTTTTATTTTTTTATTTTTTTTTATTTTTTTTATAATTTTATTTAATTTTCCTATTTTTTTTTATTTTTATTTTTTTTATTGATTTTCCTAACTGTAATACACAAACTAGATCATAAAATGAATAATTCTACTTAATTCTACTTAATTTTTCTAATTGAAATACACATTGGTGAAATGGGATGTAAAATTTGGCTAAGAGTAGTATTAAATTTACAACAAAAACTTTCTTACTTGAAATATTTGGACAAAAGAAACCAAACAGTATAATTTTAGCGTCAAATGGTAGGTCAATTTCTAACTTTCTATTTACATACATGAAAATGTCTTTCCAGAACAGCTGAGTATGAGAACAGTCCCAGAAGAGATGGATGATGGTCTCCTCAGAGCTGTGGCAGAGTGAACACATTGGGTCTACGTTTGGACGGTACTTGGAGATTATATAGTTTACAGGATAACATTTATGCAGAATCTTTAGGGACACTTCTCGAATCTTATTAGTTATAAAGTATTTTCTAGGTAACAACCAAACATCTTTCCAACAGATATCATTAAATAAATTATCCCAGAAGAATATAGAAGCAGGTTTACTAATACATTCTCTAATTATTAATTCTCTAATACATTTGTTATTTGTTTTTTCACTTAAAAAAGGGTCAGAGTTACCAATGAATAATTCTTCAGTTAAATAGTTCGTGCTGTTGTGTACAGGATTTGACATCAACATTTTCACACCAGATGGAATTGCATCAAAGACAATTGCAAATTCTTTTGGTAGTACTGGAAAGTTATACGTAGTTAAAAATTCACTGTAAGAGTAAGTGTTGCCGTCTTTGTTGAATAACTGATGTACATGAACTATTCCTCTGTCAAACCAATTTTTAAAGAAAATAGATTTATGTTTAAAACAAATGTCTTTGTTATTCCAGATATAGTATTTGTGTGGAGAGAAATTGTGTTTGTGAACCAGAGTCCAGCACAAAAACAGCTGTTTGTGGAAATTGGAGAGTTTGATCGGAATTTTGTCAATGTTGTAATTACACCTTAAAATAAAAGATAGACCACCCAATGCTTCAAATACATGTGTTGAAATGAAGTTCCACAAAGAGTTTGGATTTAAGAGATATCTTTTGATCCATTTAATTTTAAAGGAGGAGTTTAGAGTCTGTAAGTCTAATACATTAAACCCACCAGAGCACAGCTTATTTATCATTACATTTTTTCGGATTAGATGAACCTTTTTTTTCCAAATAAAATCAAACAATGTTTTATCCACTTTTGAAATGATGTCCTTGGGAACCTCCAAGGCAGAAGTCGCATAAACCAAACTGGAGAGACCTTCAGCCTTAGAAAGTAATACACGACCGGAGATGGACAAATCTCTCTGTACCCATAAATTGAAATTTTTTTTGAATTACAGTAACAAGGGGATTAAAGTTGTGGGTTTTTTTTTTTTTAATTTATTTATAAAAGAAACAAGTACAAAAAAAACTTACAATGTCAAACAATGGCTCGAGACTTAAGGCATGCATAGCACAAAAGAGAATAAAGGCACATAAACAAAAACAAAAATGTGTCTTGGGCAGCTTACAACAGAAATTCGTTACAGATTGTTTTAGTTTTTAAAGCTTTGGCATTAGTACAGTACTTTAAAGTAGCTAAGTAAGAGGAAATATAATTAGAAAACACTATAAATCTAGGTTTTAGCAAGGAGAATTTACAACTGTGGATGTAAAATTTGGCTAAGAGTAGTATTAAATTTACAACAAAAACTTTCTTACTTGAAATATTTGGACAAAAGAAACCAAACAGTATAATTTTAGCGTCAAATGGTAGGTCAATTTCTAACTTTCTATTTACATACATGAAAATGTCTTTCCAGAACAGCTGAGTATGAGAACAGTCCCAGAAGAGATGGATGATGGTCTCCTCAGAGCTGTGGCAGAGTGAACACATTGGGTCTACGTTTGGACGGTACTTGGAGATTATATAGTTTACAGGATAACATTTATGCAGAATCTTTAGGGATACTTCTCGAATCTTATTAGTTATAAAGTATTTTCTAGGTAACAACCAAACATCTTTCCAACAGATATCATTAAATAAATTATCCCAGAAGAATATAGAAGCAGGTTTACTAATACATTCTCTAATTATTAATTCTCTAATACATTTGTTATTTGTTTTTTCACTTAAAAAAGGGTCAGAGTTACCAATGAATAATTCTTCAGTTAAATAGTTCGTGCTGTTGTGTACAGGATTTGACATCAACATTTTTACACCAGATGGAATTGCATCAAAGACAATTGCAAATTCTTTTGGTAGTACTGGAAAGTTATACGTAGTTAAAAATTCACTGTAAGAGTAAGTGTTGCCGTCTTTGTTGAATAACTGATGTACATGAACTATTCCTCTGTCAAACCAATTTTTAAAGAAAATAGATTTATGTTTAAAACAAATGTCTTTGTTATTCCAAATATAGTATTTGTGTGGAGAGAAATTGTGTTTGTGAACCAGAGTCCAGCACAAAAACAGCTGTTTGTGGAAGTTGGAGAGTTTGATCGGAATTTTGTCAATGTTGTAATTACACCTTAAAATAAAAGACAAACCACCCAATGCTTCAAATACATGTGTTGAAATGAAGTTCCACAAAGAGTTTGGATTTAAGAGATATCTTTTGATCCATTTAATTTTAAAGGAGGAGTTTAGAGTCTGTAAGTCTAATACATTAAACCCACCAGAGCACAGCTTATTTATCATAACATTTTTTCGGATTAGATGAACCTTTTTTTTCCAAATAAAATCAAACAATGTTTTATCCACTTTTGAAATGATGTCCTTGGGAACCTCCAAGGCAGAAGTCGCATAAACCAAACTGGAGAGACCTTCAGCCTTAGAAAGAAGGACTCATACGTGCGTCTGCTCTTTGTGGACTTCACATCTGCCTTCAACACCATGATCCCCCAAACTCTGATAGACAAACTATCCACACTTGGACTAAGCCCCTCTATTTGTAACTGGGTCTTAGACTTCTTAACAGACAGACCACAGTCCGTGAAGATCCACAACTTCTCCTCCTCCACCATCACCCTCAGCACTGGCTCTCCTCAGGGATGTGTGCTGAGCCCTCTTCTGTTCACTCTGCTCACATATGATTGTACAGCCACACATCCAGGCTGTCATATTGTTAAGTTTGCAGATGATACAGCTGTGGTGGGATGCATCACAGATAATGATGAATCCAGCTACAGACAGGAGGTGGAACATCTGGAGAGCTGGTGCAAAGAGAACAACCTTCACATGAATGTGAAGAAGACGAAGGAGATGATTGTGGACTTCAGAAGGAACAAACACACCCACACCCCACTGTATATAGGTGGATCTGCGGTGGAGGTGGTCTCCAGCTACAAATACCTGGGTGTACACTTGAATGATAACCTCAGCTGGAGCAATAACACCACCAGCCTGATCAAGAAAGGTCATCAGAGACTCTACTTCCTCAGACGGCTGAGACGAGCCGGTCTGAGAAGCTCAGTCCTCACCTCGTTCTACAGGTGTGCAGTGGAGAGCGTCCTGTGCTCCAGCATCAACGTGTGGCATGGAGGCTGCACAGTTGCAGAGAGGAAAGCTCTACAGAGAGTGGTGAAGGCTGCACAGAAGTCTGTGGGAGTCAGTCTCCCCACCATCACAGACATTTACACCTCCAGATGCAGAAAAAGAGCCACCTGCATCATGAAAGACCTCACTCACCCAGCACACTCACTCTTTGCACCACTCCCCTCGGGACGGAGGTTGAGGAGCATCAAATGTAGAACCACTAGACTGAGGAACAGCTTCTACCCTGAGGCTGTCAGACTCATGAATAAATAAATAATAAGAATAAACACTGCAAAATGTCACATCATGCTGATACTGATCTGTTTCTTGTTGCTGCGTTCATCTGTGACCATCTGCTCATGTTCGTGCTGCTGTTTATAATGATGTTTTTCTACTACATTAGGGCTTAGTGTATTACTAGCTGATGTGATGTCTCTCTTAGTTAATCCTAGATGTTATTATTGTTTTTCTCTTGCATTTGTTGTTGGATGTAACTGGGACCCTGTGTACATAATCTCGTTTTCAACACATGTACTACATGCGGTGCAAATGACAATAAATTCTCTCTGACTCTGACTCTGACTCTAATACACGACCGGAGATGGATAAATCTCTCTGTACCCATAAATTGAATTTTTTTTGAATTACAGTAACAATGGGATTAAAGTTATCACTTAATCTTTGGTCCTCCTCTTTTATAATATAGATACCAAGATATTTAACTTTGTGTTTTACTGGGATTCCTGAGATCTCTGTGTCATGACATGTTTTAATAGGGAGTAACTCACATTTAGATAAGTTAAGGTTGAGACCTGAGGCTGCAGAAAATTCACCAAGCAGCTCAACAGCACACTTTACTTGAGAGCAATCTTTTAGAAATAGAGTTGTGTCATCTGCCAGTTGGCTCAGACATATTTCTCTACCAGCAATCTGAATACCTTTTATGCAGCTGTTTTTAATGAAATGTGCTAAAATCTCCATAGGAAGAAGAAACAAAAATGGAGAAATTGGACAACCTTGTCTAATTCCACGCTCAACATTAAATCTGCCAGAGGTTCCATGAGCTAGTTTAATTGAGCTATTGCCTCCAGCATAAAGGGTGCGTACTGATTTCTTAAAGTGCTCACCAAAACCGAACAGATCCAAAGTTTTAAATAAAAAATCATGTTCCAGTGAGTCAAACGCTTTATGGAAGTCAAGAAAGAGAACAAAACTATTTTCTGATATTAAGTCTGCGTAGTCTAATAAATCTAAGATAAGCCTTATATTATCAATTATGTGTCTTCCCGCCATAAAACCATTTTGAGTTTCCCCAATAACATCATGAAGTACTTTTTTCAATTTATTTGCTAAGCATAATGCTAAAATTTTATAATCATTATTTAATAATGTGATGGGGCGCCAGTTGTCTAAAACTAATACATCTTTTTGTGGTTTTGGGATGAGTGTAATTAAGCCTTGGCATAGAGTGGACGGTAATTGTTCTTTATCTATACTTTCTCTAAAAACATTCAGCAAAAAGGGAGCAAGTTCTTCCGTGAATAGTTTGTAAAATTCAGAAGTTAGCCCATCAGTACCTGGAGATTTATTTAATTTAAGTTTTTTAATAGCCTCTGAGATTTCTGTAAGCGTAATGGGAGAGTCACTGTCTTATCTAGATTGTTAAAGAAATCATTTTGATTTGATTTGATTTGATGTTTATTCATTCATTTTAAAAGAACAATACAAGACAGTTTCATCAGATACAAGATTACAAGTAGGATAAAATGAAGGGAGCAGAAAGAAGATGAAATCTTATTATATCTGCCCCTATTTCACAGTTTGTTCAACCAATGATAACTTTCAAGCAACATCACAGAATGAATAGTTCTACCTATTTTCCTAACTGTAATACACAAACTACATCACAAAATGAATAATTCTACTTAATTTCCTAACTGTAATACACAAACTACATCACAAAATGAATAATTCTACTTAATTTTCCTGACTGTAAAACATAAACTAGATCACAAAATGAATAATTCTACTTAATATTTCTAACTGTAATACACAAACTACATCACCCATAATTCTAATTAATTTTCTAATTCTAATTTTTTTTTTTTTATAATTTTATTTAATTTTCCTATTTTTTTTTTTTTTTTTTTATTAATTTTCCTAACTGTAATACACAAACTAGATCATAAAATGAATAATTCTACTTAATTCTACTTAATTTTTCTAATTGAAATACACAAACTAAAAGATGGCACAACATCAAGATGTTCACAAAATGAATAATTCTACTTAATTTTCCTAATTGTAATACACAAATTCATCACAAAAAATGAATAATTCTACTTAATTTTTCTAACTGTAATTCACAAACGTACCGTACATCATAAGTACAACATAATTGTAATACACAAACACGCATTACATCATATATAGTTTTTGAGCAAGTCCTTTTTGACCTTTTTCTTAAATGTATACATTGATTTTTCATTTTTAACATCACTCTCCAGAGCATTCCACAATCGAATTCCCTGAATTGAGGTAGACCGTCCTTTCATTCACCTATCATTCATATGAACAGGTGAAATGGTTGAGGTATATAGTTTTTTATAGAAGTTCTCACACATTTTAGATAGTTCTTTTGGATCTTCTATGATATCACCATTTGAAGAGAGTCTATTTATACTATTTTTATTTTGCCTTTGTTTTTCTAACTTAAAAAAATAGCTAGAATTTTGCTCACCCTCCTCTAACCATTTCGCTCTTGAACGTACAAATGCACCTTTAGCTTTATTGATATATAATTGATCAAGTTTTAGTTGTGCAGTTAGGAGATCTGCTTGCTGTTGTTCAGATAGATTGGTAAATATGTGGACATGACGTCACCAGCTCGGCCTCTTTGTTTTCCTTCGTGTTGAGAAGCTACGTCTGGATTTAGCTCCGTGATTTATTTCAATTACTAATGAAAAAAGACTTCTCGTGAGTCAAATACTTTATTCTGTGATTTAGTTCCAAGCTGCTGCTGCCAGAGGCTTGTAACACTGCAGCTTCTTGTCTGTGGAGAGGAAGTTAGTTCACTCTGTTAGCATGTGTAGCTGTTAGCATCTGTAGCTGTTAGCATGTGTAGCTGTTAGCATATGTAGCTGTTAGCATCTGTAGCTGTTGGCATGTGTAGCTGTTAGCGTGTGTAGCTGTTAACATCTGTAACTGTTAACATCTGTAGTTGTTGGCGTCTGTAGCTGTTAACATCTGTAGCTGTTAACATCTGTTGCTGTTAGCATCTGTAGCTGTTAGCATGTGTAGCTGTTAACATCTGTAACTGTTAACGTCTGTAGCTGTTAACATCTGTAACTGTTAACGTCTGTAGTTGTTGGCGTCTGTAGCTGTTAACATCTGTAGCTGTTAACGTCTGTAGTTGTTAACATCTGTAGCTGTTAACATCTGTAGCTGTTAACGTCTGTAGTTGTTGGCGTCAATAGCTGTTAACATCAGTAGCTGTTAACATCTGT
Organism: Garcialebias charrua; assembly: GCA_038048925.1. Lineage (NCBI taxonomy): Eukaryota > Metazoa > Chordata > Actinopteri > Cyprinodontiformes > Rivulidae > Garcialebias > Garcialebias charrua. Next base: position 7,845 of record JBBPBX010067186.1, read on the forward strand.
AGCTGTTAACATCTGTAACTGTTAACATCTGTCGCTGTTAACGTCTGTAGCTGTTAACATCTGTAGCTGGTAACATCTGTAGCTGTTAACATCTGTAGCTGTTAACATCTGTAACTGTTAACATCTGTCTCTGTTAACGTCTGTAGCTGTTAACGTCTGTCGCTGTTAACGTCTGTAGCTGTTAACATCTGTAGCTGTTAACATCTGTAACTGTTAACATCTGTAACTGTTAACGTCTGTAGTTGTTGGCGTCAGTAGCTGTTAACATCTGTAGCTGTTAACATCTGTAGCTGTTAACATCTGTAACTGTTAACATCTGTCGCTGTTAACGTCTGTAGCTGTTAACATCTGTAGCTATTAACGTCTGTAGCTGTTAACATCTGTAGCTACTAACATCTGTAGCTGCTAACATCAGTGTAGCCTTTAGCATCTGTTAACATCTGTAGTTGTTGGCGTCTGTAGCTGTTAACGTCTGTAGCTGTTAACATCTGTAGCTGTTAACATCTGTAGCTACTAACATCTGTAGCTGCTAACATCAGTGTAGCCTTTAGCATCTGTTAACATCTGTAGTTGTTGACATCTGTAGCTGTTAACGTCTGTAGCTGTTAACATCTGTAGCTGTTAACATCTGTAGCTATTAACGTCTGTAGCTATTAACGTCTGTCGCTGTTAACGTCTGTAGCTGTTAACATCTGTAGCTATTAACGTCTGTAGCTATTAACGTCTGTCGCTGTTAACGTCTGTAGCTGTTAACATCTGTAGCTATTAACGTCTGTAGCTATTAACGTCTGTCGCTGTTAACGTCTGTAGCTGTTGACATCTGTAGCTGTTAACATCTGTAGCTATTAACGTCTGTCGCTGTTAACGTCTGTAGCTGTTGACATCTGTAGCTGTTAACATCTGTAGCTATTAACGTCTGTAGCTGTTAACATCTGTAGCTGTTAACATCTGTAGCTGTTAACGTCTGTAGCTGTTAACATCTGTAGCTATTAACGTCTGTAGCTGTTGACATCTGTAGCTGTTAACGTCTGTAGCTGTTAAAATCTGTAGCTATTAACATCTGTAGCTGTTATATGTAGCTGCTAACATCTGTAGCTGTTAGCGTCTGTAGCTGTTAACATCTGTAGCTGTTAACATCTGTAGCTGTTAACACCTGTAGCCATTAACGTCTGTAGCTGTTATATGTAGCTGCTAACATCTGTAGCTGCTAACGTCTTTAGCTGTTAACATCTGTAGTTGTTGACGTCTGTAGCTGTTAACATCTGTAGTTGTTGGCGTCTGTAGCTGTTAACATCTGTAGCTGTTAACGTATGTAGCTGTTGGCGTCTGTAGCTGTTAACATCTGTAGCTGTTAACGTATGTAGCTATTAACATCTGTAGCTGTTAGCGTATGTAACTGTTAACATCTGTAGCTGTTAACATCTGTAGCTGTTAGCGTCTGTAGCTGTTAACATCTGTAGCTGTTAACATCTGTAGCTGTTAACGTCTGTAGCTGTTAGCAGGTGTAGCTGTTAACGTCTGTAGCTGTTAACATCTGTAGCTATTAACATCTGTAGCTGTTAGCATGTGTAACTGTTAACATCGCTAGCTGTCAATGTCTGTAGCTGTTAGCATGTGTAGCTGTTAACATCTGTAGCTGTTAATGTCTGTAGCTGTTAGCATCTGTAGCTGTTAACATCTGTAGCTGTTAACGTCTGTAGCTGTTAACATCTGTAGGTTTTAGCATCTGTACGTGTTAGCGTCTGTAGCTGTTAGCGTCTGTAGCTGTTAACATGTGTAGCTGTTAACATCTGTAGCTGTTAGCGTCTGTAGTTGTTAACTTCTGTAGCTGTTAACATCTGTAGTTGTTGGCGTCTGTAGCTGTTAACATCTGTAGCTGTTAACGTCTGTAGTTGTTAACATCTGTAGCTGTTAACATCTGTAGCTGTTAACGTCTGTAGTTGTTGGCGTCTGTAGCTGTTAACATCAGTAGCTGTTAACATCTGTAGCTGTTAACATCTGTAACTGTTAACATCTGTCGCTGTTAACGTCTGTAGCTGTTAACATCTGTAGCTGGTAACATCTGTAGCTGTTAACATCTGTAGCTGTTAACATCTGTAACTGTTAACATCTGTCTCTGTTAACGTCTGTAGCTGTTAACGTCTGTCGCTGTTAACGTCTGTAGCTGTTAACATCTGTAGCTGTTAACATCTGTAACTGTTAACATCTGTAACTGTTAACGTCTGTAGTTGTTGGCGTCAGTAGCTGTTAACATCTGTAGCTGTTAACATCTGTAGCTGTTAACATCTGTAACTGTTAACATCTGTCGCTGTTAACGTCTGTAGCTGTTTATTGTTTAAGGAAATTCTACCATTGCTGTTCATTGTTCTTTAGTTTTAGCAGGTCGCTTTCGTAAATGAGCCCATGAGGTTCAA
>JBBPBX010067187.1:0-19470 GCA_038048925.1 Garcialebias charrua
CCAGTTTTTTTTTTTGCTTTTCTTTGTGTTGTTTTTTTGAATGTCCTGAGGACCAGACTTAGCTTTTTTGATTATTCTACTAGAATTATTGAGCATTCATCAGGGTATTTTAATTTTAGTATGTGTCTTGTTCAACAAGCTTTCTAGTGTTTTATGTTTTCATGTAACAAATGTGATGCCCTGTGATAAACTTGCGAACCGTGAAAGGTGCACCCCGCCCCTTGCCCTATGATTGCTGGATATGGGCACCGGCGACCCCCGTGACCCAAAATGGAAGAAACGGGTAAAGATAATGGATGGATGTAGAAAATGGGCAATGTTTAGGCTGATGGTCCTCCTTGATCATGTGAGCAGCTGGTTTTGGCTGTCATCAGGAAGTCTTTATTTATAAGACTCAGCTGAATACAACATCTCAGACTAAGGAAGTCTTTATAAGACTGAGCTGAATACAGCATCTCAGACTGAGGATGTCTTTCGTCACTCGTAAGTTAGGGATAACCTGTACTTTACAGTGGGTTGTGGTGAACCGTGTAAAAAAAGTACAATTTTGTTTTAGAAATATGTACAAGTTTATAATGTTAATGTTTTATAATATGTAAATATGTCATCTCAGACTGAGGAACTCTTTCATCGCTCGTAAGTCGGGGATCACCTGTACTTTACAGTGGGTTGTGGTGAACCGTGTAAAAAAAGTACAATTTTGTTTTAGAAATATGTACAAGTTTGTAATGTTAATGTTTTATAATATGTAAATATGTCATCTCAGACTGAGGAACTCTTTCGTCGCTCGTAAGTCGGGGATCACCTGTACTTTACAGTGGGTTGTGGTGAACCCTGTAAAAAAAGTACAATTTTGTTTTAGAAATATGTACAAGTTTGTAATGTTAATGTTTTATAATATGTAAATATGTCATCTCAGAAGTCTTTCATCGCTCATAAGTCAGGGATCACCTGTACTTTACATTGGGTTGTGATTAACCCTGCAGAAAAAGTAAAATTTTGTTTTAGAAATATGTACAAGTTTGTAATGTTAATGTTTTATAAAATGTAAATATGTCATCTCAGACTGAGGAACTCTTTCGTCGCTCGTAAGTCGGGGATCCCCTGTACTTTACATTAGGTTGTGATTAACCCTGCAGAAAAAGTAAAATTTTGTTTTAGAAATATGTATATAATGTTAATATGTTTTATAATAATGTAAATATGTCAACAGAATTTAAGTTTTTATTTTATTTTATTTGAAACATTTAAGTTTTATTTTATTTTAAACATTTGAAGATTTGTTAGTGAATATAAATAAAGTATGTGCCTAATTTGTTTAATAAAATCAGTTCAAAAAACTGTTCTCCTAATGCAGTGTCCTGTCACATTTGTGTGTTTTATGTTAATTTTATGTTAAGTAGGCGGAGTTTAAATGTCCCTTTAAAGACCCCATAATGCATGTTTGTCCTCCTGTCACATTTGTGTGTTTTATGTTAATTTTATGTTAAGTAGGCGGAGTTTAAATGTCCCTTTAAAGACCCCATAATGCATGTTTGTCCTCATAAACCACATTTTTTGACGTCCTTGTAAACCACACTGGAGTCTGGGTGGTAAAACGTGCTGTGAAGCTCCTATCGGAAAGCTAAAGTGACCCAAATTTTTTTCAAAATTTTTAGAGTGCTCTGAGCTTGGTCCCAGGTCGCTAGGACCTCGGGAAGGGGTAGACCCCGTATTACACCTTCGGGCGGGTTTGGCGAAAAAGTCCGGCTAAACCACATTGACAAACCTGTGTGTGTGTGTGTGTGTGTGTGTGTGTGTGTGTGTGTGTGTGTGTGTGTTTGTATGCATGCATTGTTAGAGGCTCTGGCTGCCAACACATTTCTTTTTCGACAGACAAAAGCCTTGTTTTGGATGAGCTGTGTTTATTGTTCATGCTGACACTGCTTTTATGACAGAATGACTAATGAATACACGTTATTTTACTCATGTGTTTGTCTGTTTGGAGGTGTGTGTGTGTGGCATGACCACAGTTAGAAACAACAACCTGTCAGCATTCAAAGTGTAATTTATGGTTTGTGGTTCTATGGTCCGAGTTGAGCTCTGGTCTGGTCATCTCTCTGGATTAGGGAAAAAGTAATTATAATTTTATTGTATTTTTCCAAACTGATCAAACAACAGAAAATCAGCCATTTCTGCCCATCTGCTCAAACATGGAGTTGTATCTCAGCTAGTCCCAGTTCAGCACCAAAGTCTGCATTTGTGTTTGAATCTTTATGTTCCTTTGGCAAACATAACCTCTGCATCCTTGCTGTTAGAGGTGAAGTAATGTGTTTCGCCCACGGCCTTACACCTCAGAGTTTTTTTTAAAGCTCTGTGATCTGTTAGCCCTCAGAGTCTGTTTGGGATGACTCTCAGCTACTTCCTCAGTATCTGTAAAACTGCTGGAGGTTGAAACATTAAACTGTTTCCTAAGGTAATTTCTATTCTTGTCTTCTGCTGTTTTAGCTAATGTTTGGCTATTTTTAGCTCTTTTATGTATTTTTTACTTCTTTCAGCTGCTCCTTTCCTCAGGGGTCACCATAGTGAACTTACTCACACAAAGACTTGGCAATTATTTTTACACCGTATGTTCTTCCTGACACAACCATAGACCACCGAGCTACCACAGCCCTCTGTGTGGAGCAGAGAGATGCCATCTGGGGCACCCGGGGGAGCAAATGGTGGGGGTTAAGGGCCTTGCTCATGGGCCCAGAGTGGGACCAATGAGGGTGGAGGCAGTTGAGGGTGCTTCACCTTTCCTACCCACATTTTTCGATGTTGTCTGTTTGAGGAGTTGAACCTGCAACCTTTTAATCAAAGGCTCACCTTTAACCTTTGTGCCACCACTCCCCAGGTCTTAGCTAAGGTGTACTATTTTAAAAAGTCTTTTAGCTAGTTTGAAAATTTTAATCAGTTAAAGTTACTCAGTTGTAGATGTCTATCCAAAGAAAGCTTTCATTCTAAATAGTATACAAGATACTTTATTGAAAGACAAACAAACAAACAAACAAACAAACAAACAAACTCTGGCCTCCTGTCACAGTGCTTGGCAGTAACAAGTAGAAGAAAGATCAAACCCAGACCGCTTGTTCCTTCTGCTGCAGTCAGTGAATGTTCCTCAGGTTCTGGAGGGAGATAAAGACGGTGTCGTAACGTCTGAAAACCCCGGCAGGTCCATGAGGTCCAGACCGGATGATGTCGTCATTCCGAGACATGGTTCAGTGTCCTGCAGAGGTTTTGCATCCAGCTCCATGGACGACAAGAATCCAGTTTGTTCCATTTGTTCAACACTTTATCTGCCGAGTATTGGACAGGACTGAGTTGAGCAAGTTAAAACAAACAGAAAGTAGCTGAAATAAACAGGGAACCAGGTAAAAGCAGCAAAAAACGAGATTAAAACTAAAAGCAGCTACGTTGTAGCTAAAGATACGGTGGCTGACGGGTGCAAAACATCTGCAAACAGCGAAAAAAGCTGCAAACAGTGAAAACAGTGAACACAGCTGCAAACAGAGAAAACAGCTGCAAACATTGAAAACAGTTGCAAACTGTGAACACAGCTGCAAACATTGAAAACAGCGGCAACCACTGAAAACAGCTGCAAACAGTGAAAATGGCTGCAAACAGTGAAAACAGCTGCAAACAGTGAAAACAGCTGCAAACAATGAAAACAGCTGCAAACAGTGAAAACAGCTGCAAGCATTGAAAACAGCTGCAAACAATGAAAACAGCTGCAAACAGTGAAAACAGCTGCAAACAGTGAAAACAGCTGCAAACAGTGAAAACAGCTCAAACAGTGAAAACAGCTGCAAACAGTGAAAACAGCTGCAAACAGTGAAAACAGCTGCAAACAGTGAAAACAACTGCAAACAGTGAAAACAGCTGCAAACAGTGAAAACAGCTGCAAACAGTGAAAACAGCTGCAAACAGTGAAAACAGCTGCAAACAGTGAAAACAGCTGCAAACAGTGAAAACAGCTGCAAACAGTGAAAACAGAACTGCAAACAGTGAAAACAGCTGCAAACAGTGAAAACAGCTGCAAACAGTGAAAACAGCTGCAAACAGTGAAAACTGCAAACAGTGAAAACTGCAAACAGTGAAAACAGCTGCAAACAGTGAACAGAGCTGCAAACAGTGAAAACAGCTGCAAACAGTGAACAGAGCTGCAAACAGTGAACACAGCTGCAAACAGTGAAAACAACTGCAAACTGTGAAAACAACTGTAAACAGTGATAACAATTGCAAGCAGTGAAAACAACTGTAAACAGTGAAAACAGCTGCAAACAGTGAAAACAGCTGCAAACAGTGAACAGAGCTGCAAACAGTGAAAACAGCTGCAAACAGTGAAAACAACTGCAAACTGTGAAAACAACTGCAAACAGTGAAAACAGCTGCAAACAGTGAACAGAGCTGCAAACAGTGAACACAGCTGCAAACAGTGAAAACAACTGCAAACTGTGAAAACAACTGCAAACAGTGAAAACAGCTGCAAACAGTGAAAAGAGCTGCAAACAGTGAAAACAGCTGCAAACAGTGAAAACAGCTGCAAACAGTGAAAACAGCTGCAAACAGTGAAAACAGCTGCAAACAGTGAAAACAGCTGCAAACAGTGAAAACAGCTGCAAACAGTGAAAACAGCTGCAAACAGTGAAAACAGCTGCAAACAGTGAAAACAGCTGCAAACAGTGAAAACAGCTGCAAACAGTGAAAACAGCTGCAAACAGTGAAAACAGCTGCAAACAGTGAAAACAGCTGCAAACAGTGAAAACAGCTGCAAACAGTGAAAACAGCTGCAAACAGTGAAAACAGCTGCAAACAGTGAAAACAGCTGCAAACAGTGAAAACAGCTGCAAACAGTGAAAACAGCTGCAAACAGTGAAAACAGCTGCAAACAGTGAAAACAGCTGCAAACAGTGAACACAGCTGCAAACAGTGAAAACAGCTGCAAACAGTGAACACAGCTGCAAACAGTGAAAACAACTGCAAACAGTGAAAACTGCTGCAGTAGTGGAGTTTAAACTGTGCACCACTGCTCTCTGCGCTGGAAAAACATTTAGCACATTTAGATACATAACGTGTTTTTTATTCTTTTCTATAAAACTTCATTTGACTCATGTTTGTCCAAACAACATATTTTATTTTGTAGAATAAAAGTTGTTTTCTTTGTTTCAGAACATCCCGAATCCTAAAGTTCAGAGTCAGTGTTCATTCACTGCAGGCAGATAGAAACAAACTCAGAGTTACGGAGCTGGAACTCTGGATGCTTTTGTAAATTTATCTGCAGATTTGTACAAAAAATAAAAATAAAAAATCAGATGTTTTTGTTTCAGGTGGATGTGACCTTGACTTTGCGGGTTTGTGGTTCAGCTGCTTTGACTCGGGTCCAGATCACAGAGGAGATGTTTGTGTGTCGGACAAAGACTTTACCAGCAGCCGTCACGCCACCAATGAGCCGAGACACAGAACCAGCGTGGCTCAATCCTCCATGACTGGAGGCCTTGATGTGACTCCAGATAACAGCTCTGCTCAGCTGTGTGTCACTCTCAGGGTTCTGTTGGGCCCGTTCACATTGTGGTTCTGTGCTCCACATCATACTGTGTTGACGTGTTATCCAAGTGATGAAAGTTTAAATAATTTCTATATTGATTAATAAATTTGTTCTTATTTACAGTTGTGGAGCAGGACAGGTCACCTCATCAGAGGATTTATGATATCAGTCTGTTGGCGGTGAGCAGAACTCCAGCAGTATGTGGGCTGGTTTTGCTGGTTTGAGCCCACTGGTACCACCACTAACGCTGATTACACCGCAGGTATTTGGATTAATATTGTAGAACTATTGCTTCAAATTCAAATAGAAATCCAATCTAGAGAGCCGTGTATCTCTTTGTTTTATTTAACACAGTCAAAAAAATAATAATCCTCCAAGTTCGGGTGAGGGTGTATGTGGATGTGGGGGTGGGGGGAGTTCATTTATCTGTTTTAAATATTTTTATGAGACACAACCTCGACTTGTGGGAGGGTGAGAAAAACAACAACTTTGTGCACAACAAAAGCAACAAAATGGACATTAAGCAACATAAATCTTAATTTCCCCACAGAAAACGTAACAGATTGTTTCATTTGTGCTGTTAAATAAAATTTATGTTTATGTTCCGCAGCCACTTTGGGTCTGCTGTTCTCCAGCACAAGGTTTATGAGGGTCCTGGTTTATATCATTTAGCTGTTGTTCCTTCAACTTCTTCTCTTTCTTTTGGCTTTTCCCTCTTCAGGGGTCTCCACAGCCAGTCATCCTCCTCCATCTCACTCTGTCCTCACTCCAACTACGGTACCTCCATGTCCTCTCTAACTGCATCCAGATGTCTCCTCTTTGTCTTTTTCCTGGCAGCTGCATTTCTAACATCCCTTTACCAATATTCATGATTTACCCTTAATTTATCCAGGTAGTCTCATTGAGCCACGAGAACTCATTTTCAAGAGAGACCTGTTTTAGGGAGCAGATGGTGGGGGTTAAGGGCCTTGCTCAGGGGCCCAGAGTGGGGCGAATGAGGGTGGAGGCAGGTGTGGGTGTTTCACCTTTTTCCACCCATATTTTTTTATGTTGACGGTACCGGGGCTTGAACCGGCGATCTTCCGATCACAGGCCCACCGTCTAACCACTACGCCACCACTCCCCTAATATACCCACTGTCCCTCCTCTGGACATGTCCAAACCCAATTCCCTGGGAATACTCTTCATCACTTCATCCAGATCCTTCCAAAAAGTATCTTTCTCCTCCCCATCACATCCAACCTGTGGAGCATAACCACTGACAATGTTTAGCATCAGACCTTCTACTTTGTACCTTCAGGCACATCACCCTATCTGATACTCTTTTCCCCTCTACTACATTCTTTGCCAACTCCTCCTTCAGGACCACCCCTACTCCATTTCTCTTTCTATCCACACCATGGTAAAACAGAGCCCCTTTCATAAGTCAAATCCGCACAATAGCCGCATAGAGCGGCCCGGCTTTAATCCTCCCCGGGTCATTCATAAAACAAAGTTGAATCCGGCCATGGCCCGGCCTCAATGGAGCATTCACAAAACGATTTGCAGCGCAGGTTGAAAAGAGGCGTGGTGAAAATCTGCAGCTCAGAGGACGTGGTGCCTGCGTGTTTAAAGTGGGACCGCAGAGGTGTCTGTAAACAAACATGGCGACGCTAGCGAACATCGTTATGCTTATCCAAATGCTTTTTTTCCCCTTTTTTTTCTTTCTTTTTTCTCTCGCATCAGTACAGCAATCCGCTCCAGAAAGGCCCCATCCTTCACTGTGCAGGTAAGTCCCTTATTAATTTCCTCCTCTGCGCGCAGAGACAGGAGTACACGGGTCTCGGCATCACCCCAATTAGCCATTTCCGTGATGATCAATAAAAAAAGAAAAAGATTCGGTGAAGAATAGCGAGTGATGCGCAAGCGAAATACAAATGTTATGTTCTTGTTTACACATTTAAATAGAGCGCGACAGTGGGCGCCGGGAGAGTATGTCATCATTCCTCCCGTTATTCAAATCAGTTTGAAGCCACAGACACCCCCACACCTTTCACAAGTCGACAGATCCGGGCCTGATACTACCTCTGCTCACGGATCAGGGGTGCATCAGAGGCGAGTAAAATTTACTCGCCTATCTGCCTTCGTGTTTTTTCTGAATGCTCGTTGGAGGACTGAACACGCATCAGGCCCGGACTGAGCTGTCTTATGAAAGAGGCTTGTTTGAACCCTGCTCCAATGCTTGAGCCTTGCTGCCCCTTCCACTTGGTCTCTTGGACACATAAAACATCTACCTTGCTTCTCTGCATCATGTCAGCCAGCTGGTTCTCTACCTTTGCCTGTCATTGTCCCCACATTTAGAGTTGCATCCCTCAGTCCTATATTCTTGACTTTCCTCTTCTCCCTCTGTCTCTGACACGTTTCCCTCCTCGTGGTCTTTGAATAACAGTAGCCCAATTTCCGCCGACGCCGTTTGTCAACAGCACCGGTGCGGTCGTTGTTAACTCTGGCCTCGACTGATCTGGTATGGTGTCACTTTGATGAACTCGCATTATGGTTTTGGTCAAAGGGTTTTATGTCAGATGGCCTTCCTGACGCAACCCTCACCATTTACCCAGGCTTGAGACCAGAACCAGAGACGCACTGGCTTGTACTCCCGAGAGGCTGGTTTAGGGGGCAGCTGTGGCTGAGTGGTTAGAGCAGTTGTCCTCCAATGTAAGGGTTGGGGGTTCGAATTCACCAGCAGTCAAATGCCAAAGTGTCCCTGGGCAAGACATTGAACATTCCCCCCCCCCATTCCCCCGATGTATCCTAACAGTGTATGAATGTGATAAAGCTCTGATTAGTCTCTTTACAATGATTTGTTCAATTAGCTTTGTAGAGATCTTCTAGTAGTGCTGTATGAATGAGTAAATGAGGACACAGATTGTGTTGTACAGTAAAGAGCTTTGAGTGTCTTGATAAGAAAGGAAGGTGCTATGTAAGTACAGTCCATTTACCGTGACAGTGACAACAATCAAACTGTTCTGTATTCACGTTGTTCTTTTTTTTATAAACTAAAATATTTTAAAACATAATGAGTTATTCCAACAGCCAGAGTCCAGTGTGCATCCAGATTATTAGACGACCAGAGCGTGCAGTTGGGTGTGCGCTCATACAGGCAGGAGGATAAACTGGGAGCCACCGTCACCGGCAGAGACAGAAATAACACACAATCTGTTTCAGACAGAAGTCCTCGGGGAACGCAGGAGGACGAGTGCTGCTCGCCACCACCTGAGTCATACATGAGCTCCTGTATCTGCTACAGTTCATATTTATTTACAACTGAACATTTTACAGCAACAGAACCGTAAACTGATCTGAGAGGAAACCCCACGGTTAGATTCACGAGGTGTGTGCGTCTCTTCTTGTTTCTGCTGCACACACACGCACACACAAACACACACCCAGCAGCTCCTCCATGAAACCAGGTCTGTGTGTGTGTGAGAGAAGCCTGAGCTGCTCATCAGAGCCCGTTAATTACACGGCTCTCTAAAGGGATGATGGTTAAACCACTTTCTCATCTTTGGAACAGAAGCAGGACTAGAAGCTAACATGAATGAAACCCTGGGTGGACTCACACCTGCAGTCCCAGCTCTGCTGTACCTCACTCTGTTGCAGTTTCAAACAGGAACATTATGCTGTGTAATCTTGTCCCTGTGTGGCGCCTCAGCGTCATGGTCTTCTGCCAAGTTCTCCCTCTGGGTTACTCCATTAAAGTATGAACAAGGACATAATTGCAGTTTAACGCAGTTCCAGATACAGAAGACATATGAGTGTCTTGTAGAACTGTGGGCCTCTAAAGCCTCAGACCTGATAAGAACAACAAAGCCAAATGATCTGTCTTTGAGTGGAGTTTTTATTTCTTAAAGGCTTTGATTATTGTTTGATCCATCCTGAGCAGCATTTACCATCCAGTGAATGAAATATTTCATGTTGCCATCATTAATGTTGCTGTGAAATCCCTCAAACTGAGTTTTTGTTGTCCTCTTATGATGGCGTTTAAAAAAGGTCAAGTGCTGCATGGTATCCCCTCTGACCTTTGATCTGTAGCCATTGCCTCAGAGGGAGGTGCGTGTCTGAATGTACGGTATGTTTTTCCAAAGGTGCCATCTCACAGAGCTGATAATTTGTTGAGTGTAGTGATACAAACCTTCACAGAGCTGAGACTGTTGGAGACTAAACTGTGAAGAAAAAGCCACATGTTTAGTTGCAGGCTCACTGATGTCAGAGAGTCAGAGAATCTTTATCGTCATTTGCACCGCATGTGGTACATGTGATGAAACGAGATTATGTACACAGGGTCCCAGTTACATCCAACAACAAAATGTAAGAGAAAAACAGTAATAACATCTAGGATATAACTAAGAAAAACATCAACTAGAAATACACTAAGCACTAATGTAATAGAAAAACATCATTACAAACAGCAGCACGAACATGAGTCTGTATGAGCAGATGGTCACAGATGAACACAGCAACAAGAAAACAGATCAGCATCAGCATGATGTGATATTTCACAGTGATTATTCTTATTATTTATTTATTCATGAGTCTAACAGCCTCAGGGTAGAAGCTGTTCCTCAGTCTAGTGGTTCTACATTTGATGCTCCTCAACCTCCGTCCTGAGGGGAGTGGGGCAAAGAGTGAGTGTGCTGGGTGAGTGAGGTCTTTCATGATGCAGGTGGCTCTTTTCCTGCATCTGGAGGTGTAAATGTCTGTGATGGTGGGGAGACTGACTCCAACAGACTTCTGTGCAGCCTTCACCACTCTCTGTAGAGCTTTCCTCTCTGCAACTGTGCAGCCTCCATGCCACACGTTGATGCTGGAGCACAGGATGCTCTCCACTGCACACCTGTAGAAGGAGGTGAGGACTGAGCTTCTCAGACCAGCTCGTCTCAGCCGTCTGAGGAAGTAGAGTCTCTGATGACCTTTCTTGATCAGGCTGGTGGTGTTGTTGCTCCAGCTGAGGTTATCATTCATGTGTACACCCAAGTACTTGTAGCTGGAGACCACTTCCACTGCAGATCCTCTTATGTTCAGTGGGGTGTGGGTGTGTTTGTTCCTTCTGAAGTCCACAATCATCTCCTTTGTCTTCTTCACATTGATGTGAAGATTATTCTCTTTGCACCAGCTCTCCAGGTGTTCCACCTCCTGTCTGTAGCTGGACTCATCATTGTTTGTGATGCATCCCACCACAGCTGTATCATCTGCAAACTTTACAATATGACAGCCTGGATGGGTGGCTGTACAATCATATGTGAGCAGAGTGAATGTCTGAGTGTGACCAGCGTGGGTTCATTTTGAGCGGCCAGTTTTTTTTTTCAAATCCCAGCCAGCGTTTGAGTGCTCGCCACGCAAAGTTCATGCTCAATAATCCAGGTAAAAATCCAACAAAGTTCAGTCAGGTCATCTGGACAGTTTATTTTATTGCTGAGATGTTTTGTCCTCCATCCAAAGGACTTCTTTAATCTGAGGAGACACCAAACAAACTGAGTCCCAAGCAGCGCACTCCCATTGTGGAAAACAGTTTTTTTGTCATTTTGGTCGTGCACATTGTTGTGTTGCTCACATCATGAACCCCTCGACTTAGTTGTACCCACCTCAGGAACTGCTCCACATTTCTATTCTGCTGGAGTACTCTTTAGAAGAGACAAAGGCACTGGGAGAACATGTTATCTTCACACAGACAAGATGAAGCCAAGAGTTGCACCTGCGTCCTTCTTGCTCTGAGGTAACGCTCTTCCACCGTGCAGCCTCACACGCTACACGTCCTTCATGCCATTCCACACATTTTCATTCGTCTGATGTGACTTTAAAGAAATCAGAGCTAAATAAACTAATTTGACATGAGTGTTAAGGTCAACTCAGACCTGAGGCTGTTTGTTCAGGCGAATTAAACCTGAGATCAGAAACAAAGAAATTAAAAAACTTCATCATAAGCTAACAGGCGGACTGAGTTCGACTGAAACGGCTCAGGGCTCTCATGTTGTTTTGTGGCTCTTTTCTTCAAAAGCTGGACATAAAAGCAGCTCTGTCCTCAGCAGATGAACAAATGCTCTTTATTATAAAGAAGCATGTTTCAACATATGAAGGTTGAAGATGATTTGTATAACCAATGAGATTAGAACCAAACAGAAGAGCTCAACCCAGGGGTTTTAAATTACCATTTTTATTCTTGGTTGGATTGGACCAAACCAACAAAAACTTAAGTTCTGAACATCCTCTTCTACTTTTTTAGTGATAATCATTCTTTCCTTCCTTTCCTGTCTTCATCCAGTCTTATTTCTTTTTGAAACATTGCCTTCGATGATGAAGTCTATCTGCTTCTTTATAGGCCAGTAAATATCAATAGCATCTGGATGATATTTAGCAGTGCGGGGAAGATGAATGTCCTGCTCTAAATGCTTCAACCTCATTGCCTCTCACAGTATTAGTCATGTAAACAACGTCTGCTTATTAATGGTAAAAGCTTTTCTTAATGATCCACACCTCACATGAGTCTGAAATACCAAGTCAGGACATAAAGAGCAGCCATAGATCATCATAACGGATGATGGGAGGCAGGCGGACGGCTGGAGGAGGAGGCCCAGCCCGGTGCTAATCCACTCTCTGTTTCTCCTGGTGATTCATGCTGCTGGACCAGAACACATCAGGCCTGTAGGACTGTTAAAGCACTGCGTTTCACATTCGCTTTACTGCTGCCTCTTTGTTGGGATTACAGGACCCTCCTGCACCCCAAAGTGATGCAAGACTTCTTTAGTCATCACTAAAGAGTGGAATTATGGTTACAACCCTAATCATTTGTAAACCTATTGATACTGGAATGCAAATAGCTGGGGTGGTGTGGGATGTTTGGGGTGGGGAGTCTGGGGGTCCTCCCTCAGATTTTTTTTAAAAAATAAAGTAGATCCAATTTCCTGCATTTTGGTGTATTTTAATGGGTTGTTAAACATCTGCATTTATCTACATTAGTAAACACTGCTTCTGTCAAACATCCTGTCCCCCCCTCCCTCTTACTTGATGGTTCCAAGCTCGACTCTACTCCGCTGAATTCACTGTCCTGCTCGTTGTTGTCTGACTCCACATGTGAAACCTCCAGGTGCCTCTGTCTGTTCATTGCTTCTGCCTGTGGTCTCCTGCCCACGCACAACTGCCTGGTTAGCTCGGCACTCACTCCCATCACTCTTTTAGGTGTGGAGGTTTTTTTAAGAGCAGAAGTGAAAATGCTACTTGAAAGGGCAGCTCATATGTGATATTAAGAAGCTCGTAAGTAGCTGTTGTGCAAAGGTGGGCACAAGACCGCTGGAGAGCGCTAATGCGCTAATCCGCTTACAGCGGACCTAACGTTTTTGTCAGCGTAACAGCGGTTTGACTAACTTTTATAATTCATAAGTGGATTTGTGCTATTTTTATTTAAAATGCAGTACCGCTAATAACTAATTATCTATCAGTAAAAACGAAAAAACTTATTTACAGGCTCTTACGCTGGCTCTCATAGCTGCTTGTTTTACCTTTTACCCCCTTGGTGATGGAGCAGAGAGGAGGGGGGCGGGAGCAGAGGGGAGAACAGACGCAGATCTACCATGTAGGCAAGTGATGCCGTTGCCTGGGGATCCCAATCAGCAGGGGCCCCGGCCCCGCCCCGGCCAGTCACCTACATCACTAACATTGCTCCTGCTTCTTAATGTACATTTAACATAAAAATAATTATAGTTACGATGAAAACGATCATTAAAAACGCAATACAAAAACCGGTCGATTTCTGTATCCCCCTGCTAAAAATGGACTATTCCATCTTGACATCTTCCGGGTCAGAGGTGAACTCGGGTGCTAACGCTCTGTGGCTAGCTGGTTGTGCTCGGTCTCTTCATAAATTATGGGAGAACCCCGCTGTATCAAGCTAAATTAACGCGGCCGGAGGATTGTATTCTGTGTTTTGTGTCAAACACTCGACGGTGAGTCGTTCGTTTTATGTATTTGGGTTCCTTTTATGAAATAGAAATGCGGTGGCGACACACCCATGTATTTGAGATTTAAAAGTGGTCTTAATGATTAAAAGATCATTCTCTTTTTGTTAATTTCGTGGCCGAATAGAATATATATACGTAAAGTATTAAATAAATCCTTTGATTTTTGTAATTTCATCCTTTTAGGATCATTTTAGTTACTTTTCATTAAATCTGTTGACTGCCTATAGAAATTTTGATAACAGTTTAGTCCTGTGTATAAAGTAATGCTAATTTTTGTTTTGTTTATGACCTTGTTTAGGTCAGGGTTTTTTTCACCCCCTGTTCCCACCCAGGATGGCAAGCTACCGGATCCCCGCAGCTGTGCGGTAGGACTTAAATTGCACCAAACTATTTGTTTTTTTCTGGACATATTACCCTGGATCATGAACTACAAACTACCAGATTATTGATTGATGGACCTTTAATCATCCGGGATTCAAGAACTGATTTAAAATAGAAAAAAAAAGAACTCTTGGGTGTAATCAGGGTCTGTTTTGTTGTGTGTATTTTGTCTATTGGTTATACTCAAAGAAAATGATTATTATTACAAACAATATTATTATAAATACCTTCCTGTCTATTGGTTATACTCAAAGAAAATGATTATTATTACAAACAATATTATTATAAATACCTTCCTAAGTCTATACAATACAAACAACTTAAAACTTGCTTCTTGTCTGATGGTGTTTTATTTTAGAATTAGCGGTTTAGAATTTAGCTTCCCCTAATTTTCATAAGACATTAGTGCGTTTGAAATTGCGGACCTAAATAAATTAATTAGTGCTTTAGAAATAGTGGAACTAATTTTTGGATTAGCACTGCCCAGCACTGCTGTTGTGTTTAAAATGAGTGTTTATGTAATTATTTTCAATTAAATATCCAATATAGGAAGTGTTTGATCAAGGGAGTCATATTTGTTCATAACATTATTATCAGTAAGCCTGAGAGTTACCAGATCCAAGCAAACAGTTACCGGAACGCATCCTGTCAAAATAGGAGTATCCAGATCCTGTTCTGGCAGGATCCGGTTCAAATTAAGCACTGGTTAAAACCCAGTTAAAGATGCCTAACCACAACCCATTGACCCTAAAGATACATCAATGACTGTAATTCAGTCAGTTTGACAAATATTGAGTTAAAATCTGGTGAAATCACAGCTGATAATCATCCAACAAACAAGGTTTGACCAAACCAAGACCTTCTCCATCTAAAACTCTGGCATGAAAGGTGCTGGGTGATATGCATTCCTTCATTGAACTGTAGGCCTTTAATAATTTGTGTCATTATCTTTGGTTTGGTTTGGTTCTAAGCTCTTCATTGTTGTTGTTGATGATGATGTTTGGGACTTTGTGGGCTCTAATCCTGGAGGCTGAAGATCTGACCCATCTGCAGTTTTCTGATGTTTCATGTGAAAGATTAAACCGATGGGCTGAAGTGTATTTATTGAACTCTACTGTAACAATGGCAGATGTTTCATTAAAACAAGGAAAATGATCATTTTTTTATTGGATGAGACTGCTTCCATGTGAACAAACATTAACCCCTGACGGTCCGTCCCCTGACTGAAACTGCGTGCAAAAGATAAAATCACAGCCTGACTCCTCTTTGCGAGTTACGTTCTTCTGCTTCCTGAAGGCAAATCCAGCAGGAAAATACCTAATTATAAAGCTAATCAAATATGTTGACAAGAAACGGTACATGTGTTTTAACGAGTGTTCTGACACAATCAGTCTCCTGAGACAAACCATCAAAGCCCTGTTGCCTTCATCACGCTCCATGATATTGGAGAAAATTGGCTCGACTGTAAATTTGTTCTCGTCAAACGTTTAGTGATCAAAAGGCAGCCAGCTGAAAATAAACAAATACATGTAACTACCCCCCACACTGCACACTAACTACTAGCTCCATGACAGCAATGGGCTGCGGTTCTTCTGCAGCTGAACGGTCAATAATCATGATAACCCTGTAATGAATCAGAAATATACGTCTGGATTTGCTCCAACTGCCTCCATCGTTTCTCCCACATCCCGGAGCAGACTGGCTTTAATGCGTTCAATTTGTGTAAAACACCAACTGCTCCACATCGCCGGGACCAGGAAAGGGCCTCGGGGAGCAGAGCTGAACGGGTCAGGTGTGGGTGCATTAATGCTACTCTAACAGCAGAACACTACCCATAATGCAGCTGGGTTTGGGCGGTCGAGCCTTTTAAATCTGATGATTTCATTTACAAATGACCTGAAAAGGTTTAAGAAGCAAATTGATGTAAACTGAAGTGGTACTTAAGCCATCTGCTGTCAGCTCGCTCAGCATGTCGTCGAAGCATTTATCCATGTATGGCAGATTGTTGTAACATATGTAAGATATACCCTGGTCAGTTTTACTGACTGTACAATATTCCAAATGTAAGAATGAATAGGTTTACACCAGACAAATCTTAGCATTTAATATTTACGAGTTCTCTCTTTTTCAGGATCTAACAATAAATTGTGACTAGGCAAGATGTAATTTTGATAGGAAACGTTAACTTATGTTAATCTACAGTACCAGGGATAGACCATTTATTAACAGAATCATAAAATTACATCATCACGTAGAATGGATTGGTTCTGATTTAATTTTCATGTAAACTACTGTAGACAGATTTCAAATTTAAAATAACAGACAAGTAATAGTTGGCATATTTACTTATTCTGCAGGCACGTTAACTTAAAGTTGTTACTGGCTTAGGAAGATATAGAGTTTATAAGGAATAGGAGGAAAAAGAGAGAATGGAGTAAAAGTTATCTAAGGAATGTGTGGACCAGACTGGCACATCCTCTACTGGCATCAGCTCGACTCGGTCCATCCACGTTTGTAAACAAACAGCACTCATTACCTTTGAAGTCTTCTTCTGGTAAGAGAGGGTTTCCAGACGATGGACAGAGACAGTTTGTTTGTTCCGCTCTCTCCAACACTAGGTCGCCGGTGTGCTTACACTTTCTGTGTACCAGCGTCGGCGTCAAACCAGTCAGAGTGAAGACGATGGGTTCTGGTTCAGCTTTTCAGAATCCACTTTATTCCTAGCCCCCATGATGCCTTGCACGAATTATGTGTACAACTTCCGCCGGAAGTCAGAACCGGCACTTTTTTTACACGCTAGCAATGCGCTAACCGGTTTTCGTCAGAGGTTTTAGGTCATAAAATATGTAGGAACACAAACGATCACAACTCAAATGTGGATCTATTGTTTTACCGCTACCTACAGCTGTTAAGGGGTGGGAGGACGACTTGAAGAAGTGGCCGAAAATAACGTACACTAGCATGTTTAGCTACTAGCATACTTAGCTACTTTGTTGACTGTTGCTTCAGATGGCGAAGCGATGAGCCGAGTCGAGTCGCGGGGGTAGCAGCCTAAGTAGGGAGGCCCAGACTTCCCTCTCCCCAGCCACTTGGAGCAGCTCCTCCGGGGGAATCCCAAGGCGTTCCCAGGCCAGCCGAGAAACATAGTCCCTCCAGCGCATCCTGGGTCTTCCTCTGGGTCTCCTCCCGGTGGGACATGCCCGGAACACCTCACCAGGGAGGCGTCCAGGAGGCATCCTAACCAGATGCCCGAGCCACCTCAACTGGCTCCTCTCGATGTGGAGAAGCAGCGGCTCTACTCCGAGTCCCTCCCGGATGACTGAGCTTCTCACCCTATCTCTAAGGGAGAGTCCAGCCACCCTGCGGAGAAAACTCATTTCAGCCGCTTGTATCCGAGATCTTGTTCTTTCGGTCATAACCCAAAGCTCATGACCATAGATGAGGGTGGGAACGTAGATCGATCGGTAAATTGAGAGCTTTGCCTTTTGACTCAGCTCTCTCTTCACCACGACAGACCGGTACAGCGCCCGCTTCACTGCGGACGCTGCACCTATCCGCCTATCGATCTCACGCTCCAGTTTTCCCTCATTCGTGAACAAGATCCCGAGATACTTAAACTCCTCCACTTGGGGCAGGACCTCCTCCCCGACCCGGAGAGGGCATGCTACCCTTTTCCGGCTCAAGACCATGGCCTCGGATTTGGAGGAACTGATCCTCATCCCGGCCGTATCACACTCGGCTGCAAACCGCTCCAGTGAAAGTTGTAAATCACGAACTGATGTTTATGTTTATGTTTATGTTTATTAAATTTGTTCATTTTTTTACAAAAGAAACAATACAAGGCAATCTCATAATGATAGTGTACAAAATGTAAAAAAATGAAAGGTGGCAGAAAGAAGAATAAATCTTATTATATCTGCCCCTTATCTCCAACAATCAGATTAAACAACAGTAGTCAAACCATGTAAACAATAATAATCTTCAACCAACTTTTTCCAACAATCAGGTTAAACAATAATATTCTTCAACCAACAGTACAAAATGACTAACTCTTTCTAGTTTTCTAACTAATACTAATACAGTACAAAATGACTAACACTTTCTAATTTTCTAACTAATACAATACACATTACGTTATTTCACATATATTTTTTTAACATATTTGTTTTGATCATTTTTTTAAATGTAAACATTGACTTGGCATTTTTAACTACATTCTCCAAGCCATTCCATAATCTAATTCCCTGAATTGAGGTAGAACGTCCCTTCAAACTGGTTCTGAATTGTGGTTTTACAAACAACTCTGTTCCCTTAAGATTATAACAACTTTGTCTTTTAACAAAGTGCATTTGGATATTTAAAGGTAATGCATTATTTTGAGCTCTATACATAACTGATAAAATATTATAGTCTACCAAATCATGGAACTTCAGTAATTTTAGTTGATAAAATAATGTACTTGATGGATGACGGTAATGCTTTCTAGTGATAATTCTTACAGCTCTTTTCTGTAATACAAAAATAGGCTTTGTGATTGTTTTACACGCATTCCCCCAAACATCAATACAATAGATTAAGTGTGGAACAATGATTGTGTTATACAACAAATACAGAGCTTTATCATTCAATAGGTCTCTGACTTTGTACAGTACTGCTATCGATCTAGCTATTTTTATTCTTACAGAATTTATGTGTTGTTTCCATGTCAGTTTGTCATCAATGATAACACCCAAAAACTTCACCTCATTCACTCTACAAATCTCAACATCCTCAATTTTGAGTGGAACATCAACAGTTTTCTTTCTATTACCGAATATCATGTAATTAGTTTTCTCTAGATTTAATGATAATTTATTTATTTTAAACCAAGTTTGTATCTTGACAAATTCTGTCTTTATCAATTCTAACATTTGTTCTATATCTTCACCTGAACAGAAAAAAGTGGTATCATCAGCGAAAAGTACACATTTAAGGAGTCCTGACACATTTACCAAGTCATTCACATATAAAATAAAAAGCTTTGGTCCAAGTACAGAGCCTTGGGGAACTCCACATGTGATATTACAGAGGTCAGATCTTACATCATTTATTTGTACAAATTGTTTCCTATTTTTTAAGTAGCTAGATACCCATTGTAATGCTGGTCCTCTAATACCATATTTGTTCAGTTTTTCAAGGAGAATGGTGTGATCAATAGTATCGAATGCTTTTTTTAAATCAACAAAGATACTGATACAATGTTGTTTTTGATCGACAGCAGTAGTTATTTGTTCCATTAATTCCATGAGAGCCATTGATGTAGAGTTTTTTTATCTAAACCCATACTGACTGTTGCTTAGAATATTTTGTTTATCTATAAATTGATCTAGTCTGTTTACAAATAGTTTTTCAAGAATTTTTGAAAACTGTGGTAACAAGGATATAGGTCTATAATTGTTGAATACACATTTATCACCATTTTTAAAAAGAGGAACGACCTTAGCTACTTTCATATTATCTGGAAATATTCCTGTTGAAAATGATAAATTACAT
>JBBPBX010067188.1:0-19470 GCA_038048925.1 Garcialebias charrua
CACTGTTGGAGGAGCTACGGCTGGCCGCTAACGGTGTTGACAGGGAAATACCCCTCAATGAATGTGCTATAGTCTTGCAGGGTCTCTCGGAGACGAGTACAACCCTAACTGCTATAGCCATGGTTCACATGCAGATTGGTGAAACGACACTATACCACCCGGTACACGTGTCCACCGTTGACTCATTCCCATTTTTGGTTGGCCAAGACTTTATAAACCGCTTCGACGCGATTATAGATTATGGCGATCAGACAATGTGGACCAGAGTGAGTAAACCACTGCCGATCGATATGCCTATACAAAGTAACACTGACCGTCTAACGGCAGGTACCGCGGAAGGCAAAAGGGAATGCTCAGACGAGAGCACAATCCCTGTGGGTGAACCTTCAACTACAGGTGAGGCAGTAGAGGCCCAACAAGAGAGCCCCCTCTGCGAGCTGAAACAGTTGGCACTCACCGGACACTACCTACCACAGGTAGTCAATGGTGTTGAGATTCAAGGATCCCACACCGATGATGCTGTTCTGTCCCCTTGGACGGAGAAATCAGCGATCAGCCAAGCTTTCTTTGGAACCTTGGTTAAGAAACAGTTGGGTCTAGGAATGAACAAAAAGGCTTTCCGCTTTTCGTTAGACCCCAACGATAAACAGGTAATGACCGCTAAAGGGATCATTGACCTTAAACTAATCTGGAACCAACGAGAACTGGATCACCCGTTCCTCGTGGTCCCGAACTTACCACATGCAACCTACATAGGCTCCGACATTTTGGTAAGATTAGGTGTCCGAGTGGACATCAACAACAATGCACTGTGGTCACTAGATACAGCCACGAAGGACTCTCCTGTGTTGACCACAGAGAACCTTAAGGCTGGACAGACCATACCAGAGGTTTGCCAAGTTGCTAACAGCCATAACACTGTGGTACCACCTCAGGTTATGAACAAGCCGGTCATGATTCACATCATGAAAGGACAAGCTATTAGCACAAAACAGGCATACTTTCAACCATCTCCTATGTTTTTCAACTTAGGACTGTCCATGGAGGCCACATTCCAGGTGACCCTCGATTGTAGAACCACGACTGTTGCTGTGTGTAACACGAGCACAGAAGAGGTACTGATCCCAAAACGCACACAGCTAGGATGGTTGATCTCTACTGATTTTCATGATTTTGAACTAAGCATTCCATTTCTGGGAGGACTCCCAGAAAACTTGATCCCAGGTCAACACCCGGGGCAAGTCTTGTTCACAAAACCAACACAGGCCATAGCTCTTTTCTCCCCCACTGAGTCCGACCAGGACACTGTCCGCAGGTTCGGTTTCAACAAAGGAGACAGTCTATGCCCCCAAACTTACAGTGCACTACCTGTTGACAGGTTTTACGACACTGAAGGGGACTCACTGGAGCTCCCCAAAGAACAAGAACCCCTCTCAGTTGCTTCACAGATTGACCAGGTGGTCGCCCAAGCCGACGCCCTGAAAACTGATGAAGAAAGGGACAAACTTCGCAAAGTTCTTCTAAAATATGAGAGATCATTCTCGACTGACTCGATGGATTGTGGGTTGACCACGCTCCACACAGTGAGCATCCCAACCCCGCCTAATGCTCCCCCTGCATTTGTCAGACAGTACAAGATTCCTCTGGCAGCACATCAACCTATCAGAGAAATCATTAATGACCTGTTAGAAAAAGGTATCATCCGATACTGTAACAGCACTTACTCTGCGCCTTTATGGCCGGTGTTAAAACCAAATGGTAAGTGGAGACTCACTATAGACTACCGAAAGCTAAACAAACAAGTTCCCTTATCCAGATGGCCTATGACGCAGCTCCAACAGGAATTGCCCAAGGTCACCAATGGTAAGTACTTTTCGACCCTCGACATCGCCTCTGGTTTTTGGACCATTCCTGTGCGCGACGAGGATCAATACAAACTAGCTTTCACTTTTGGTGGCCGTCAATACACCTTTACCAGGTGTCCCTTTGGCTACGCTAACTCACCTGCAGAGTTCAACATTTTCTTGAACAAAGCATGTCCAGACGCCCACGAGCGTGGGACACTGATCTACGTGGACGATGTCCTTTTGAGACAGCCAACACTGGACTCACATTTGGCTGAGATCGACCACGTTCTGAATCAGCTGACAACTGCTGGTGCTAAAATATCACTGTCAAAATGCCAATGGTGCAGAACCAAAGTGGACTACGTTGGCCTACTTGTAGGTCCTGACGGAGTACAACCACAGCTGACTCGCACCCAAGGCCTCGACAATCTCAAAGTCCCCACCAATCTCAAAGAACTACAAAGTTTTCTGGGCGTGTGTAACTACTCGAACCAATTCATCGAAAACTATGCGGACCTTGCGAAACCACTGACTGAACTCCTTAAAAAAGACGTACCATTTGTTTGGACTGACAAACAGCAACAGGCAATGGACGCTCTTATAAACAGGATCAAGTCAGCCCCTTGTTTAGTCTACCCAGACTACAACAAAGAGTTTTACTTGGAAGTGGGCTTCTCAGCTCATTGCATAAGTGCAGGTCTGTACCAGATACACGACAGAGACAAACGTGTAGTAGCCTATGCCAGCAAAACGATGGCAGGCCCCGAGTTGAGATTCTCAGACTGTGAGAAAGCTCTACTGACCACAGTGTGGGCAGTTAAACATTTCTCCAGCTACATTGGTGGACAGAAAATCATTGTGGAAACACAACACCAGCCAGTGACCTTTCTTAACAGTGAACGCATCAGAGATGGTGTGGTGACAAACTCACGTGTTGCAACGTGGCTCATGGCGCTTCAAAGTTTTAACCTAGACATACGTTATGGTCAAAACAAGAAGTCTCATCTGGGGACGGACTTGGCAATCTGCCAGAAGTGTACACAAGATGTACCAGCCACCCAGCCGCCGGTTGAGGTAAAACCCCCAGTAACCGAAGACCCGAATCACCACTTCTTTGATGACAATATCTGCAAAGATATGACAACATTGTACGTGGATGGATCTTCATTCCTCCGCGACAAAATCTGTAGGGCAGGTGTTGGAGGAGTCCTCCTCCAAGACCAAGAACAGATAACTTTCAGCTACAAATTAGGCTCTCAGACTTCTCAGTATGCTGAGATTGCAGGAATCCTAATAGCTCTCCAGATGGTAGTAGAACGCTCCATCAAGACGCTAGTCATCTGCACTGACTCTAACTATGCTCGTTTGAGTTTCGCTTGTCACCTCGCTGTGTGGAAACAGAACGGTTTCCTAACAAGCGACAGAAAAGTGGTCAAACACAAAGAGCTTTTCATAGCGTGTGATCACTTGGTGACATCACACGACTTACAGATCTACTGGAAGAAAGTTCCAGGGCATTCTAGAGTCCCAGGCGATGACAAGCACTACAATGACATTGCAGATTCCTTAGCCAAAGAAGGAGCCGACGAAGGTCCTCTATGGTCCTTCGACCCCTCCTGGTTAATCGAGACTCTGCCAACACAACCTTCAGTCAGAGTTATGGCAGTCACACGTGCACAGGCCGCAACCAGACCTGCTGACAACGCAGTCTCTGTACGACCTGCACTGACTGACCCAGACATCATCCAACTACAGAAGGCGGATCCTGCTATCAACTCCATGATACTGTACCTGACCGATCCGAACAAAAATAGTCCGTCTAAAGACGACCTGGATTCCGATCCAGACCTTAAGGTCCTCTATCAGCTGCGCAAACAGCTAAAACTAATCAAGGGCATCTTAACTTTCGCTCATGGACCAACGTCCTCACCTGTGTTCGTGGTTCCCCATGACCAAAGGGGGGTAATGTTAGTCCATGCCCATGATCTCCCGTCCGCAGGACACAAAGGAGATAAAGCCACGCTGACGGCATTAAAACAAATTGCCTATTGGCCTGGAATGAAAAAGGATGTCAAGGACTACATTGAAGGGTGCGTGGTCTGTGGCCAGTTTCAGCCAACCAGACCACTTCACAGAGCACCACTGCAAAGCAGAGGCATTGCATTCCCATGGTCTGACCTCCAGATCGACTGGGTTGGACCACTCACTAAGAGCTCTAGAGGAAATAAATATTTTCTCACGGTAACCTGTGCATTCACCAAATGGGTAGAATGCCTACCAGCTCCTAACGACACAGCACAAACTACTGCTATGTTGTTAATGAATCATATATTCTCAAGGTTTGGACTTCCCCTTAGGGTGAACTCAGACCAAGGTACACACTTCACAGGTGAAGTGATGAAAGAACTGTGGAAGACGCTAGGCGTCAAGGCCAACTTTCATGTCGGCTACCACCCACAGGCTTCAGGCCAAGTAGAGAGAGCAAACAGAACTGTGGTGAGTATTTTGAAGAAATACGTGGCCGCAAATCACAAGGACTGGGATGTGAAACTCCCTCTGGTCCTCATGGCCATAAGAGCCACTCCACACACATCAACTGGCATCTCTCCCTTCGAGATGATGACCGGTCGACAAATGACTCTCCCTCTACACCTGTTGTACCAACCAGGTGACGCCGTCATGGCGACAGCCTACACTACACAACAATACATGAAAGATTTGAATGTACACCTCAGAAACACTTTTGCTTTCGCCCAGAAAAACCTGGAAAGGTCCGCTGAAGGACGCAAGGCGTACTATGATCAGAAGGCCTCTCACAACGAACTCCAAGTGGGAGACAGAGTCTGGTACTATACGTTCGCCCCAACAACCGGGAAAGGAGAGTCCGGGACCGGAACTCTCGCCCGCAAACTAATGCCCAGGTGGACTGGACCTCATCTGATAACAGACAAAGTGTCCTCAGTCGTCTACGAAATCAAAATCAGCAAAGGCCGCAAAGAGCCAATTG
The DNA here is from genome assembly GCA_038048925.1 of Garcialebias charrua. Classification (NCBI taxonomy): domain Eukaryota; kingdom Metazoa; phylum Chordata; class Actinopteri; order Cyprinodontiformes; family Rivulidae; genus Garcialebias; species Garcialebias charrua. The sequence continues at coordinate 4,855 of JBBPBX010067188.1, forward strand.
CTAAATGGGTACATCGAAATCAGATCAAACCTTACAAGGCGTTCAATGACTCCACTAAAGACAAAGATCTCACAAACTCACCGACTTCATGGGATAATAAGGTCGTACAAACACAAGTTAGTAAATAAACTAATCAGGTTTAAACTACCATATTTCCCACCCTATAAGTCGCATTGTCTAACTTGAACTTAGAAACGCTAAGTCTAAAACCCACAACAAAAAACTAACCTTAACAACCGTTTAAATCCACGAGATTTAATTTGACCTCGGTCATAAAGTTGAGACCTGTTTTGCTTGTGTGTTGCACTTTGGAATCTGACGACAAGAGTGTGTCGAAGCAGTGAAACGTTGTTTCCTTGTTGTTTAGTCATTACTGTTGTCATTAGTTGAGATACTGTTTGGTTCTGAACACTCCCAGCCAAAAAGGTTTTGTATTAACATTGGTTAATGAATGATATGGATTTAACTATGCCAACATGCAGTTCGTTTGTTAAATCTCAATCGTCGAAGAGTCGATGTAGTTTAAAGCTACTCGAGGTACCATAAACTACACTGGTCTCACAATTTCTAAATTGAACCGATTCGATCGTTTCTATTTTAGATTACCTATTCATTTTGATGAGTCTCGCCATAGACTTCAAAATTTATTAGGAATACCAAATCCTACGTCGTTCGTCTAAAAGACAACAGACATTTAGATCAAACTATATTTCATTTTTATTTTAGTTTATCCTAAACTAAGTAATGAATGGAGGAATAGTTTGGAATTAGAGGCCTTCGTTACAGAAGCCCTCCAAAATTGTATAGGTACAAATCCCTATATCTAATTTTACAGAATTGATCCACCCCTTAATTGGTAATTGTAGCTGATCTAAACCATGATAGCTTACATACCAGGTGCATATAGGTAGGGCCTAATGTAAAATCCCAATCATAAGCCCACCTAAAAAACCACATAATTGCATGACACATAGAACCAGAGTGGCACTGACTGGAAACCAACCAGCCAACAACCTTCGATGTGGGGACCTGCAGCTCCAACGCTTGGTCTTCAACCTTCATCCAAGGGTCGCCTCCTCTGCGTCAATCGAGGGATCCCCTCTACATGCTGATTATGAAAACAATTGTTGCTGATCAATCAACAAAACTAATCGTTGTGGAATTACCGCTGTGGATTATAAGACTTTGTTTTCCAAAGGATCACAGACTTTGTTTTCCAAGAGTTAACAGACTTTGTTTTCCAAAGGATTAAAAGCTTTCGCAATGGGATTACCTCCGAACAGTATGGAATTTCCAAAAACTTTATGGGATTATAATTTTTGATTTTTCTTTTCCACTTGCTGGATTACTTCAAGATCAAAGACAGTTCAAGGTTTCCTTTCGTGTTGGACCCCATCCCCAAGGACTGGCGATGGCTTCCAAAAGGGGGGAGATGTAATGGACCTACCCAGGGTCAAACTAAGGTTTTTGAACTGTCCAGTGATGACCTTTACTGACCTTTCAGTAAAGCAAGACATTTACTACAAAATCATTCATTTAGCTATAATCTGATAACATAGTCACCAAAAAGAGACTATTTCTATCTTTGATTTTAGGCTGATGTGATCAAAAGAATAACTTTTGTCATTTTCATGATGTGTGCTTTTAAGCTGTGTTATTCTTTAAGAGTTGTGTTCACTGCGGTGTTAAAGGTGAAATCTCGGGTCACAGAGACCCGACTGTTTTGTTTAGAAATAAGAAGACAGTTTAATCCGTTGTTTTTCATGAACAAGGCTCCAGCTTCTCTGTCTTTTCCTAAACAAATCTCCCTCTGCTCTGGCTGTAACCTTGGGCCTGATAAGGCAAGTGCACTCCTCTCTTTGTTCCTGCTTTTTAAGTTCTAACTGTGCGAGAACGCTTCAGAGTTTGCTGGGAACTTCAAAGAGATGTGAACCTTTCCCAAAGAGCTGGGTACGTTTGGTCAAGAGCTAACGACCTGCGTCTTCAGCTAAGGACTGATGACTTGCTGTTATGAGTCCACTTCGAACAAGCATAAGATCAAGAACTTTGTTTATTCCTCCTTGGAATAAGTTTATCTTGAAGTCAGAGGCCTGAAGCTGACATATTCTCTGATGACCAACGCAAAACCAGGAGACGTTGGAAACGTAAACCAGAACCCTGCTTGAAGGTATTGTACTGGTTCCCACAAGGATCCGTGCATCTGAAAGGCTACAAGGTCTTCCCTCTTACCGGGCTGTCGTCAAAAGGTAAAGAGCTGTTTACAAAACGTACCTGGATTTTAGCAGAAGTCGGATGAGAAGTGTCACTCTGGTATCATGCTCACGATAACTTCTTCTTAAATCTTTCCTCCTACTCTTTCCCCTCTCAATCTAAGCTGGAAACTATTTTTTAAGTTAAAGAGCCCACAGACTAAATATGTTTAACATCTAGTATTTATGTCTGTTGTGTTAAATTTAAGTGTGCTGACGTATCTGAATTGAAAGAAAGTGAAATCATGTCAATCAAGTGTAATGGTGTTAATTTAGTTGATTTATTTTAAATAAATGATAGTGTCTCTTTGACATATCAAACTAAGTCAATGTCCATTGTCACTTAATGGCTCTGTTTATTTATCCATCATAAAGATCACAGAAATATTGGGTAAACTGAAAAAGAAGAGAATCCGTGAAATTACTATTCAATCTGAATAAATTAATTAAGGTAAAGAGGTCAGTATTAATATTGACCTCCTCATAACCTCTTACAACAGCAACAGTAGATTTTCCTTGGACAATCAACAATAGACAATCATAAGAGAGCCATACAGATTTTTTTAACAAGTTAAAACAAAGATGTCAAAGTAGTGGAACAGACAGATTATAAGGCAGATGTAGAAAATCAAAAACAGGAACATGTTTGCATTGGCTTTTGCCAGGATTCCAACAGATTCTTGGTCATTTAGAGAAGTCAAGGTCGAGAGCTACAGATATTTTTGTAAGATATTCCAGGAAGCAGGAGCAGAGTAGGAGAAGGCCCTTTTGCCAAGTTCAGTCCTCACTGACGGAAAACTGCATGTAATCATGTCCTGAGAGCACATAATGTAGCTGCACCCACGCAGACACATGTAGGAGGAGATGAGTTTTAAACATGATGGCGGTGCGTGCAAACGCCGCGGCTTCTCTCTCTCCCGACAACACGGTGTTTTCGTCTTTTTTGTCCTGCATGCCGCAATGTGCCGTCACGTCTTCGTCTTGTTTACGTGTTCAAGAACGCAAGTATAGCTGTGAGATCCTACTTGATGTCGGAAAAAACGCTCATTTGGGAATAAACAGTGAACTCCAGGAGAAGCTACATGAGCTCGAGGAGAAGCTACATGAGCTTCGTGACTGCGGCCTGCTCTGGAAGCCAGCCCCGAGCCTCCTCTCATCGCGCCCGCCGTGGAAGCGCCACAAGCGGCTGGACAGAAAGCGGAAGCCAGCCCTGAGCCTCCCTTCATCGCGCCCGCCGTGGAAACGCCACAAGCGGCGTGACAGAAAACAGAAGCGGGGTAAACGCGGAGGTATCAGAGCTAGGCTAGCAGCTAGCCCACACAAGCCGGCTATCCCATCCATGGTTTTGGCTAACGTGCGCTCCTTGGACAATAAACTGGATTATATACGCCTGCTACGAATGACACAAAAGACTGTGAGAGACTGTTGTGTGTTTGTATTCACGGAAACGTGGCTCAACAACAACGTTCCGAACCATGCTGTTCAGCTATAGCTAACATGCTACACAGCGGACCGAACCCTCGAGGGAGGTAAGACACGCGGAGGGGGGCTCTGTGTTTACATCAACAAAGCATGGTGCCTGGATGCTGCTGTGGTCTACAAACACTGCTCATCTTTAGTGGAGTTTATGACTATTAAATGCAGACCGTTCTATTTACCGAGGGAGTTTACAGCTGTTATGATTGTTGCTGTATATATTCCTCCAAGCTCCAACAGCAAAGTTAGAAGTGAGGCTTTGAATGAACTATATCTGCACATCAGTGAGCAACAAACAGCCCATCCTGATGCTTTTCTCATCACGGCTGGTGATTTCAACCATGCAGATTTAAAGAGTGTATTTCCAAAAACATACAGAAACATAAACTTTGCAACAAGAGGAAACAACACACTGGACCAAGTTTACACCACCATGAAAAATGCCTACAGAGCCCTCCCCCTCCCCCACATTGGTGCTTCTGACCATATCTGTGTTATGCTAAAGCCAGCATACAGGCCGCTGGTGAAAGTCACAAAACCAGTCCGCAAGCAGATACGAGTGTGGCCAGAGGGGTCTTCAGAGGCACTCCAGGACTGTTTTGACACCACAGATTGGGGTATGTTCAAAGAAGCTGCTACCACAAACAACAACACATGTCTCCAGGAGTACTCAGACACTGTATGTTCATACATCACCAAGTGCATTGATGATGTTACCAACCTCAAAACCATCACTGTTCGGGCTAATCAGAAGCCATGGCTAACAGCTGAGGTTTACAGACTCCTGAGAGCCAGGAATGCTGCCTTCAAAGCGAGAGATCAGGTGGGCCTGAGGGCAGCCAGAAAGAACCTGGATCTGGGCATCAGTAAGGCCAAGGAGCAGTATTCCAGGAAAATAGCTCACCGTTTCAAGGACAGCAAGGATACACGCAGTCTGTGGCAGGGAATACAGACCATCACAAACTACAAACCACCCCCCCAGACCTGTGACAGCTCAACCTCTACGCTGAATGAACTGAATGAGTTCTTTGCTCGGTTTGAGGCAAGTAACAGCACACCTGCACATAAACTCCCCCCCTCTCCTGATGGCCAGGTGCTGGCGCTGTCCTCAGACAGCGTAAGGCGATCATTTATCAAGATTAATGCCCGGAAGGCCTCTGGTCCTGACAACATACCTGGTCGTGTGCTGAAGGACTGTGCAAGGGAACTCGCAGCGGTCTTCACGGACATCTTTAACATCTCACTAAGCCAGGCCATCGTCCCCACCTGTTTCAAAGCCACCACCATCATCCCTGTCCCAAAGAAGGCAACGCCCGCATGCCTCAATGACTATCGCCCAGTAGCACTCACCCCCATCCTGATGAAGTGCTTTGAACGGCTAGTCATGAAAAGCATCACATCTGTCCTCCCTGCCTCCCTGGATCCCTTCCAATTTGCATACCGACCTAATCGCTCAACCGACGATGCCATCTCCTCTGCCCTCCACACAGCTCTCACACATCTGGACACGAAGGACTCTTATGTTAGAATGCTGTTCATCGACTTCAGCTCGGCATTCAACACCATCATCCCCCAACAGCTCATCCATAAACTGGACAGTCTGGGGCTGAACACCTCAATGTGTAACTGGCTGCTAGACTTCCTGACCGGGAGACCACAGACAGTACGGATCGGGAGTAACACATCTAGCACCATCACATTGAACACAGGGGCCCCACAAGGATGTGTGCTGAGCCCCCTTCTATTCACCCTGCTAACACACGACTGCACACCATCGTACAGCTCCAACCACTTCATCAAGTTTGCGGACGACACAACAGTGGTAGGTCTCATCAGCAACAACGATGAGACGGACTACAGGAACGAGGTGAGCCGCTTGGCCTTGTGGTGCGGACACAACAATCTCACTCTCAACGTGGAGAAGACAAAGGAGATTGTCGTGGACTTCAGGAAGAGGGATGCACAACATGCCCCTCTGACCATCAACAGCACCGCAGTGGAGAGAGTGGACAGCACCAAGTTCCTGGGAGTGCACGTCTCGAAGGACCTGTCCTGGAGCAGGAACACTGCAGCACTGGCCAAGAAGGCTCACCAGCGCCTCTACTTTCTCCGCAAGCTGAAAAGGGCTGGAGCTTCAACCCCCATCATGTGCACCTTCTACAGGGGTGCCATAGAAAGTGTCCTGACCAGCTGCATCACGGTGTGGTTTGGTGCATGTACTGCATCATGCCGCAAGAGCCTCCAGCGCATCGTGAGAGCAGCTGAGAAGATCGTCGGCACCTCCTTGCCCTCACTGCAGGACTTACACAGCAAACGCCTCACTCGGAAAGCCCACTGCATGGCAGGTGATCCCACACACCCACTACACAGCCGCTTTAGACTGCTGCCATCAGGGAGGAGACTGAGGAGTCTCCAGGCTCGTACCAGTAGACTGAGAGACAGCTCTGTTCATCAGGCAGTCAGAATGCTAAACACTCTGCCTGCTCTGCCTCCCCTCCCATTTGAACTGCCTTAACACAAAAAACTTTCTCACACATTACCACTCAACACAAAGTTTTTAACACTGGACTCTGTGTCATCAAACGGGTTATTCACTAAACTCTCGGTCATGTGCTCATTCAGTTTGCACTACTTCTCATATTTGCACTAATGTTTGTATTACATTACTGCCTATAGTCATACTACTGTTTACATTCACTGTTTACATTTTTTAATATGGTTTACATTTATTACTACTGTTTTACATTTATTACTACATCTTCTTTCTGCTCCCTTCATTTTATCCTACTTGTATTCTTGTATCTGATGAAACTGTCTTGTATTGTTCTTTTAAAATGAATGAATAAACATCAAATCAAATCAAATTACTACTGTTTACATTTACACTACTTTTATCTACACTACTGCTGATACATATACAGTATTCTCTGACTAGCCTTATCTAAGGATGCCAAATGTGCCTTATGTGCCTCACTGCATATGCCACTTTGCCTATATACCAACATCAAATACCTCATACATATACTGTGTACATTAACTTATATGCTGCTGTGCCACTCTTTGCAAATGTCAATGCTAGAACCTTCAGTTTATTTTATAGATATACTTTTTATACTACTATGCAAAAACTCAGGACAGTATTACACTTTTATTATTTCATTTTATGCTTATGTTCATTGGGTGTTTGGTGTTTTAGGGGTGTTTGGTGTTTCAGTGTTGGTGTAAATTTTCATACTTTTATACTATTATGAAAAAACTCAGGACAGTGTTACACTTTTACTATTTTATGCTTATGTTTATTAAATGTTTTAGTGTTTAGTGTTTAGATGGTTACTGTTGCACCGAGGGACTGAGAGAAAGGCAATTTTGGTCCTGTATATGTCCTGTACATATTGCAGTTCTGACAATAAAGTTGACTTTGACTTTGACTTTGATGAGTGAAGGCAGCAGACCAAGAAGTGATTTAAAGATGAAAATGTACCAGTGTGTGATGTTAATGATGTCCAGTTAACCAGTGAATACAGGGTGCAGTGGTGGGTACGATAATCACAGCCAGTCATGAATCTTAGTGCACCATGATAGACAGCATCCAACATCTGCAGGGTGCTTGTAGGAGCGTTCATGTAGATAATGTCACCGTAATCAATGGAGGGAAGGAAAGTCACAGTTACAAGGCATGTCCTAGCATTCAGAGTTAGACATGATTTGTTTCTGAAAAAGAAACCCAGTTTAACTTTCAAATTCTCTACTAGGTTTTCCACATGGAGCTTAAAAGAGACATGTGAATCAACCAGGATACCCAAATATTTATAGGAATCAACAAGCTCAATAGGGACACCATTTGAGGATAAAATCAGAGGAAGAACTGCTGGGACCGACTTCCTATTTGAAAAAAAAAGCATCCCTTTGGTTTTGTCAGTATTTTGGACAAGTTTGAGACAGAACAAATCTGACTGGATGATGTCAAAAGTGGATTGCAAAAGCTGGAAAGACACCAACTGTTTTAGTTCGACAGTAAACAACTATGTCATCAGCATAGAAATGTAAGGATGTATCAGGGATGCTCTGACCTACATTACTTATGAAGATTGTAAAGAGGGTTTGTCCTAATACTGAACCTTGTGGTACACCATTGTTGGCTGTTAAATAACTGGAAGAAATACCATTATGTTGAACACATTGGCCCTCATTCACGAACCGTTCGTACGCACAGATTTGTTCTTAAACTGTGCGTACGAGTGATTTAGGATCATTTGCGGCATTCAACAATGTTTTCGTATCCTACGATTTTTTTCAGATACGAACAAAATTTACGAGTGGTCCGGAGCTGTCGTATATTTTAGGAGCGTCAGTCTGCTGTCATCCAGACGGATCTTCTCCACGAATAACTTCATATTTCGTTATTTAGAAAATATTTTGGGTTTAAAAATATCACGCACCATAATTATTCTTGACAATAGGTTATTCTGTTTGAATTAGAATTATAATTTTAAGTTTAATTTGTCTGGTGTGTCGCGCAGGCTTCAGTGAGTCGTGCGCTCCCCTTGGTCATCAAAGCCGCTCCTCATATTAACACCCAGGTACATAAAATTCCCATACACCGCCGCAGAACAAGTACGAATTAAGACTGATTTTCATGCTATTGCTGGACTGCCAAACACCATCGGAGCAATAGATTATTATATCTGATTCGAAATATAACCTGCAGAATGTGGTTGCGCGCTGACCAGGAGGAGCGCGCATGACTCATTTGTGCTGCAAAACATGTTGGCACGCGTCTTGCAGCGTGGCATTTATTGTCCATCCATCTCGCAGACTATTCCTTGACCACCTCCTGTCCGTGCTGCGGCGAGACGTTTGTTTGAAGCCATTTTCAGATCAAACCATTTATTCTTGATTTCTGATACTGTACGACCCACGGGAGACAAAACATATGCACTACAATATTAATATGAAGTTAACTGTAGTTTCGAGACATTTTAAAATGCTTCTGTTCAAAAACACATCCGACACTTGCGGGGGGGGGGGGGGTAGCGGTGCGCCACAGCTCTTCTGAATAAGTGAAACTATAATGTAACACAGTACACTAAAATTAAAAATATTTGACCATCCGACACTTGCGGGGGGGTGGGGGGTAGCGGTGCGCCACAGCTCTTCTGAATAAGTGAAACTATAACACAGTTGTTTACACTAACATTAAAAATATTTGACCATCCGACACCTGCGGGGGGGTGGCGGGGTGGCGGTGCGCCACAGCGCGACTGAGAGCAGATCTCCGAACGCGTGAAGTTCCTCCTTTTACTTCTTGAGTTTGAATGAATGGACACTTCCTGCTGTCAAAAGGCAGGAAACGTGGCCTTATATGGTGTTTTGAGGGGTGGGAATTATGTAAATGACCTCTCCGCGAGCACGCGCAGGTTGATAGAACAGGTGGGATTCATTAAATTTACGCAGCCATTTACACACTTTTCTTGAGGATAGAAGACTTTGTTGAATCTGACGTGGCATGTTCGTACGAACGCTTCGTACAAACAAAAGTAGGAGAAATTTAGGATAAAAATACGAACATTTTCGTGAATGAGGGCCATTGCCTCCAATCGGAAAGATAGTTAGAAAACCAACCAATGGTGTGATCGGAGAAACTGATTTCTGAGAGACTGATCTCTCCTACATGTCACTTCATCAGTGCAGCTACAGCATACACTCTCAAGATATATTCACTGGCACTGTACACTCAATGCAGACCGAACTTGGCAAAGGAGCCTCATCTTACTCCACTTCTGTAACCTGGAATACCTTGCAAAAAGATCTGAAGTTGTCGACTTTGACCTCCCAAAGAGACTTTAAACAATTGTTTAGTTCATGGCAAAAATCAATGCAGACATTTTCCTGTTTTTATTATTTTACGAAGCTTTATAATGTAGCTGTTTCGTTTTGTTTTTATATAATTTCTTCTATTTACTTTGTATTTTATATGTGTTTATATCTATTGTTGTTTGTACATCATCTGTCATTTTTGTTTAAAACAGTTCTCTCTTGTAAATGAGTCCTCGAGGCTCAACTTGTATAAAATAAGGTTGAATGAATGAAAAACAGAAGGTCACAGCCCTCAGTCCTGGTTCCAGACTTTCTCTCCAGTTGCCATCATCACTGATTCTAATGCCAATATTTTGCGGGACCCATGCACAGATAGTTCTAGAAGTCCATTTCATTTTCCAGGTAGTTTTTGCATCAACTGTCTGTAGTCTAATGCCTGTTACCCACTGCCCCCTTTGTCGAGCGGCCGAAGCGGCCGGTTTACATTCAAAGTCTATGGAGGAGACGCGTGGAGTCACGGCGAACAAGGAAGCGGCGCGATTCAAGTGATCGAAGCGGCGCGGGGGCAGCCTGCACACGCACGCGCGCGTCGCCGTCGAGCCGCCGACGTCCCAAATGTTGATCTCTGGCGGCTCGACGCATCCGGCAAACAGTCGGGAGAGCCTCGCTATCTGATTACACAACCACAACGGGACTTTTTTCGGACTTTTTAAACTCACCGGATCGAGCCTCCAGGAATTGGAACCAAACTCCGGTAAGAAACGTGGCATTTTTACAGTTGCTGCTGACAGGCTGCTGTCCTCTCCAGTGTAGATCACCCCAAACATAAAAAAAAGTTTTAATCTCATCGAAGACCGTCGGAGGTGCAGTTAAAACAACAACTGAACCCGGAAAACAAGCCAGAGACCCCTCCCTCTGCTACCCCCTAGTGTACGTCATCAGACGGTGTTCAGTGGTTCAGTGGGACCGTGACCAGCGGCCAAAAGGGGACGGCAGGCGCGTTTCGAGTTGTGCAGTGGGTAACCGGCATAACACTGTAACTTTCTTTGTTCTGTCAGCCAAGGGCAGACCCAGACCTTTGTATTTTTTCATCTATGCTTCTGCATACTTCCAACAAAAGCCATGACCATCTGTACCTAGAGGGGTGCTTGATTTGGTAGGATGGCACCATCAAAGTGTTGTGCTCTGAGAAAGGCATTCTCCCAAGTGGTGCTCAGTGACCACAAAGGTTACTCAAATATTTCTCAATGGACTCTTAGGGAACTCTTGGTCACTCAAGTGATCTCTGTTTGTCTCCAAGATAGCACTGTTGGTTTCATAATGAGTACTGTGTGTGAGAGGCATGAATGGTCTCTCAGTGAATACTAATCAAATGGTATTGATGGTTGAAGAAAACACATATGTTCCTTGTACGGCTCAGTACTTCAATTGTTTCATCAAAATGTGTTTAAGCTGTGCAAGGACAGAGGGAGCTGATGCCAATCACCAGCAATCAATAAGCAGGAGACAGAATGCATCCCAGTAAGAATTCCAATCCAGTATCAATCATCCACAAACCCCATACCAACTTTGGAGCAGTTCACATGCAATGTGGGAGGAGACTGTAGAGTCCTCATTTCAATGAAGAAGTGTCAAGTCCAGTCAAATTTATTCATAGAGCACATTTAAAAACAGCAGCTGTTACGCAAGTGCTTAGCAATAAAATCAATGGCAGTAATTAAAGAAAAAATAATAACAAGAAGTAATTAAAAGCATCAAAAGAAAAACAAAACCTCAAAACAATAAAATAGTAAATCAAATCATACTGTGTTAAAAAAACAGGGAAAACAGGTGTGTTTTTAGAAGAGCTTTAAAAATAGGAAGTGAAGCGGCCTATCTATTGTTGAGGGGCATATTGTTCCAGAGTTTGGAGTGCACAACTAAAAAAAGCCCAATCTCCTCTGAGCTGCAACCTGGTTTTAGTTACAACCGAAAGCAGTTGGTCATGAACTCAGCACCCGAGAACGAACATATGGTTGAAGTAGGTTAGAGAGATATTGCAAGTCAACCTTTTTTTATACAGGTTAGTCTAATTGAGCTTCGAGGACATTTACATTCATTTACAAGAGAGACTTGTTTTAAACAAAGAACACAAATGACAATAGTTGACAATTACAAGAACGCATATAACATGAAAACTAAATGAATTATATGATATTTTTTTTAAATGAAACAAAAACAGCTCCGGTCACAATCCTCAGTTTTAATGACCAATATGCAGGCAGGCAGGGAGCCCAGCAGTTTAAATTAAAAAAATTAAACAACAATATAAAGGCTGGCAGGGCAGTAAAAACAATTACAAATGAGTTGCATACAGGAACAATACAGATGGATAATCAGATTAGCAGACAGGGCAAAATGGATCATTGGAACAGGCAGAACAGAGGAGGACCACAACGTCTGTAGTTGAAGGTACCGAGCAATGAGCGGACGATTCAGTGGTGGAGAGAAGAGGTTTAAATAAAACAGAGATAGGGTGAATAATGAGTGCACATGGAATGATTCTGATTGGAAATTGGTGTGAATGATTAGTGGTTGAAGAGATCTGCTGAGGAGTGTGTGAGACCAGACAGAAAACACAGTCAAAAACAAGAGGAACAGAATGACACAAGGAGCAGAATGAAGAACACAATAAGCAGAAAAGGAAAAGAAACATAAATACAAAGAAAAATGACACAGAGACAGATCATATTTGCTACATTATAAAGCTATACTGTATATATTTGGAGGTGCTGATTCTCATTTCAGCCATTTCACGTTTGGCTGCGAACCGCTCCACTGAACCTGTGGACAGACGGAATAAAACTGAAAGTTATGCACCATAGCTCATGTTCCCTGAAGGAAGGGAACGAGGTGCAACATACTTGCTATGGGAATTGCACCCCCGCGCGATTACCTGAAAGAATATACTCACGCCTTTACGGCTAGGGGCGTCAACGCCGCGCCAGAGGCCCCGCCCTCTGGGTACTTAAGCGGCTTGTGCCACTCCATCTTTCTCCAAAATTGCACTTCACCGAGCTTTCAGCATTGAAAAGGGCCAAATATGTTGCACCTCGTTCCCTTCCTTCAGGGAACATGAGTTATGGTGCATAACTTTCAGTTCCCTTTCAGCCTGGTCTCTCGGTGCAACATACTTGCTATGGGAACTTAATACATTCACGCCCTTGAAATTCTCAGTAAAATGCATGCTAGAGTGAACGTCTGCCCTTGACCAACAGGCATCTGAAGGCTTCTTTCTACTATGTGTTAGAAAGAACAGCCTGAGTGACGTCACCCGCAGTAACATCCAAACTGTAATGCTTTGCAAAAGTGTTTAATGAGCTCCAGTTCGCTGAAGCGCAGATGTCTGCAACTGGTACACCCTTGAATAATGACTAGGAAGTGGCCAAGCCCCAAGTTGAGTGAGCGTTCACTCCAGAGGGCACCTGTTGACCTTTGCTACTGTATGCCCTTTTAATGGCCTCAGTCACCCAATGTGAGAGGCGTTGTTTCGATAGGTTCTTCCCGGTAGCAGGTGCTGCAAAGCAGACGAACAGTTGGTTTGTTTTCCTCCATTCAACTGTTCTCTGCATATAAGTGTGTAAATCCCTTACGGGGCAGAGAGCCTTCAGCCTTTCCTGTTCCTGAGTAAGGACAGGAGCAAGTGGGAAAGAGGAGAGATCAAAGTCTAGACTCCTATGGTTCAAAGTCAAGACCTTGGGAGTGTATGCGGGATTAGGCCTTAGTGTGACCTTTGACCCGTCAGGGGGCGAATCTGGTACACATTGGCTGTGTCTCAATTCAGGGGCTGCGTCCTCATGAGGACCCAGCCTAGCTGGGCCGAGTAGGCCACGCACTCACAAGACCGGGTGGGCTGAGCGAAACTGCTGAAATGGGACGGTCTAGCCTTCAGGTTTGCCGGCATTGAAGTGGGTGGGGCGTTCTCTTGAAGTGGGTGGGAAGTTCTTGTGTGCCGCTTGGTGTGTGTGGAAAGAGAAGGGACGCCGCTAAAATATATTAGTTAGCTGAATACATGTATATATATTAGTGTTTCTGAGTTTACTGTTTGTTAAGAACTGATTATAAATCAGCTTATAAAGGGAGATCTGTTAAAACCCAAAGTGGACCTATAAAAATCTAGTTGTCCAGTAGCTCAGCTGGTTAATCAACTTGCGATTGGTGCAGAGATACTTTTCTCGAAGCTGGTTCGAATCTCACTCGGTACGGTTAAAACTTTTTTACGTTTGTCTTTTATTGGATAAAAAAATGAGGACTGAGATTAAAAGGAAGGAGTTTGTGAAACTCCTTCTTTTTTTTATCCAATAAAAGACAAACGTAAAAAAGTTTTAACCGTACCGAGTGAGATTCGAACCAGCTTCGAGAAAAGTATCTCTGCACCAATCGCAAGTTGATTAACCAACTGTGCTACTGGACAACTTGCATTTTGTAGGTCCACTCTGGGTTTTAAAAGATTGCCCCTCAGAAAATCCTTGCTACGCACGTGTAAAATACTGTAATCTGATTTGTAATCAGTTCTTCAAAAACAGTAAACTCAGAAACACTAATATACTGTATATTCAGCTAACACTTTTTTTAGTCATTTCTGTAGTAAAATTTTAATGAGATATATTCGAGCTGAGGTTGTTTGAGATGACTAAATAAAGGTTGAATGAATATTCGCGCTGAGGTTGTTGTTAAAACGAGCTGATGACTCAACAACACACAGCACGCAGAAAGTCCCCCCCCCCCGCGAAATCTCTGCTGGCGCTATGAATTCTGGGATAGCCTCCGTCTTGAAGGATTCACGAATGCATCCTTCGATTTCGGCAGGAAGTAGGCCGCATTCCTCGGCCGCATGAGGAGGAGTCTTCGAATTGGGACAGTCCTCCGCGCGGGGCAATGACGTATGCGGCCGACAAATGCGCACTCATGAGGATGCAGCCCCTGAATTGAGACACAGCCATTGGATGTACAGACAATGCATGGAGGTCACCCATGCGTTTCGCCGAGCAAAGTGCCAGGAGTAGAGCGGTTTTATAAGATAATAAATCTATCT
>JBBPBX010067189.1:9195-19470 GCA_038048925.1 Garcialebias charrua
CACACACACACACACACACACACACACCCCTCACCCAATCCCCTTTATATTTGTGATATTTGAATAAGCTGAAAGAACAAAAACAAAAGCATTCTATACACTCAACATCAACAATTTCACACCCGGCTCGCCTCATGTGTAACATCCGACTGGCTGAGTTCTTGAGAAATGAATTTTTATCCCTTCCTCTCATCCTCTGCTAGCAACAGCGAGGCCAATTCAAAACTTGTAACAAATCAGAAGGCACCCAGCCAAGTGTCATAAGAAACAGACAGGTAATGACACTTCACCTACCCCCTATATAGGGATCACTTCTCCCACAATGCACCTGTCACAAATCCTTTAGTATGCTGAAGCCCTTTCTTACTGTCTGACACAATAATTGCTTGTTAATTCTTTTCTTTTCTAGCGTTGTACACTGCTTTTCAGGTAACTTCTAATAAATCATACAAGCAAACCTTTTTCTACAAAAAATAAAATCCAGTGGTGATCTGAATTCATTCATTCAACCTTTATTTATACAGGCTAGCCTCGTTGAGTCACGGGGACTCATTTACAAGAGGGACCTGTCTCACTCACACCAAACAACCATCCACTCTCACACTCACACCTAGGGTCAATTTAGAGTCACCAATCAGCCTAACAAGCATGTTTTTTGGTCTGTGGGAGGAAACCGGAGTACCCGGAGGAAACCCACGCATGCACGGGGAGAACATGCAAACTCCACCCAGAAAGGCCCCGGACCGGGATTTGAACCGGCAACCTTCTCGCTGAGAGGCAGCAGCTCTACCAGTTGTGCCACCGTGCTGCCCAATAGAAATAGAAATAGAAATGAATAGAAATTAAACAAATGTTTAAGATAAGATAAGATGGACTAATCACTCTCAAAGGCAAAAATAACACTCAAAATTCATTCAACCTTTATTTATACAGGCTAGCCTTGTTGAGCCACAGAAATGACACTGTGGAAGAAAAAATATATAACAAAATCCACTCTGCTTCTATTTTTTGCACACTAGAAACGCAGGTCAGAGCTATATTTGGTACACAACAGATTTGTTTACTTAAAATGCTTTGATTAAGCTATCTGCCTTGTAGATGATGACAGTAATACTTTTAAGTACACAACAGTGGTGTTATAAAAAGTATTCTAACACAGTACGACTTAAAAAAAATATGTTTGAGCTTTATTAAAAATACAAAAATAAAAAGATACCAGAACATAAACTATGTCGTGATTTCCACTGGTGCTTGCTGTCCTTCCCTAAAAATCTGCTGCTAAATACAACTTTTTTTTCTTCAATACACTTGAAATTTAAACAACCATGAAAATTAAACTAACCTAATTTAATAAACATTTGTAGCATTTAGATTAAGATTAAGGGCGGCCGTGGTGTAGTGGTAATGGCAGTCGTCTCCCGATCGGAAAGTTGGCGGTTCGACTCCCGGGACCCGCACCATGTGTCGTTGTGTCCTTGGGCAAGACACTTAACCCTGAGTTGCTCCCGGTAGGACTGGAAAGCACCTTGCATGGTAGTCTGCCGCCACCGGTTTATGAATGTGTGTAGCATTCAATATATGTGTAGCACTTTGAGATTTTCAGTAATGAAAAGTGCATTATAAATTGAATTAATTATTATTATTATTAGATAAGATATTGAGTATTAAACTCTGAAACACCCATTATATATTTTGTAAGTTTAAGGCTTTTCAGTAGATTTACGAAGCGCAAGAATAAAAACAGCTGATGACACACAGCTTTATCTTTAGCTAGGATCAGTTTGGGTCTTTGGTCAGTAGCGAACCTTCGCTGTCACAATTGCTCACCAACCTCCACCCCCAATACATGACGATGAATATAGGTCCGTGCTGTTCCCTGCCATTGCAGGGACATGCTTTTTATGATCTAACAAAGGCAACATTCACAACTTTACTAATGGTGGATGATTGTTCATGCTTCTGTGTCTGCTTTGCCTACAGTGTAAAGGCTGCCATCTTTATCTGTCAGCTGTTGCTTGCCAGCCCCCTTACATGCATCTAAAATTTTGTGATTGCTTTGACTGTGTGCACTGCAGTTCATGCCTCTTCCATTGAAAAAGGTGGCATCAAAGACACACCAAACCAACAAGCGATATGCCAACGTCCCCTCTGTCACTGACGGATTTGAATAGTAAATGTTTGTAGTTTTTGAGAAGAGTGTTTTTCTGGACTGAAATTGAACAGTTAATCTAAGTAAACCTTAATGTTTTTGGTGCAAGATATTCAGCAGGGTATGAGTAACACTGTGTACATAAAGGGAGGAAGTTTTTGTTGTTGTTGTTGTTGTTGATTGGTTGTTTTTTGCTTGTCTGAGGCAGCTCAGGGTGATGGATCCTGGGGAGTGGAGGGAGGATTTTTATCCACCAGCAGGTGCAATGGAGGAGCCAGGGGTGGACAATGGTGGCCTTGGCCACAACAGAATATCTTCAGCCACCCAAATCACATGACTAAACTATATTATTAAGCAATATAAAAACTGGAATGTAATTCATTTGGACTTGGAAACCCAAATTTGGGTAGTTGTAGCATAAGTGGGTGGGTTGCAGAAGAAGAGTGACACGCCTCAATTTATTTATTTACTTGTTTGAACTCATTAAAATTGTGAGCACCAGATCATTTTACTGACCAGTAAAAAGTTAACACAGTTGATGAATTTTCAACCATTACTATAAATTCACCCTTGAATGATCAGACTCAATAACTGATGCTGATTTCGTACTTACAGATAATTCTTATCACAATATTTAAACCAAATGAGGAAGAAACTGAATTTAATTTTCATTTTTTTTTTTTTTTTACAAAATAATTAAAGATAATGTTAGGATACTTTCATATTATCTTTGTGGCTCATTAAATAAATATGCAACACAGGAGAGGTACATAATTTTCTTTATCCAGATTTAATCTTGCAAGATGGAACAAAGGTTCAAATACAAGCAGGCAAGATTTTTACATGCCGCTTCGTCTCCAAGTCTGTTCAAAGAGAGCACGAAGAAATTAATTTTTATAATGTTATCAGACAAAGGCAAGGTCAGATGACTCTTGCAGCCTCGTTGCATCCGGGTGAAAGTTGCTTATGCAGCACTCAGTCCAGTCATAATAACCCTTAACACACACATGGTAATATTAGTTATATAATATTTGACATTAATAAGTGAAAAACATCTGTGACCTTTCACATCTCCATCAGATAAGATAAAAATCATCAACAACAATAAATGATAAAGGATAATTATTTAGACAGTAACTAGTTTTGAAAAGCAGTAAAGTAAAAACTAAAACAATAACAAACAATCTAAACAATTATTAAGCATTATTTTTCTTATCTAAGGTAAAATAAGTTATTTGAACAGGAATTATTTTTAATATTATATGTACACAAATTCATACAAAGTTTAACTATTTGATAAATACAGGTAGTCCTCGACTTACGATTGAGCTCCGTTCCTACGCGGCGTTGTAAACCGAATTTCGACGTAAGTCGGACCATACGTACATACTGCGCCTTATAGGTACAGTACTGTATTTTACCGAGCACTTAGCCTATCCTAACACAGTACCCTACATAATTATCAACAAACAAATACATTTGGGAGCCATAATGAAGGGAAAAAAGAGTTAATTTCCTACTGGGATGCTATGGTGAAGCCGTCCGTCCCTCCTCNTATTATTATTATTATTATTATTATTATTAACTGTTCATGATGTGAAAATGATTAATATTCCCACCAAACACACGATTAACAAGTATTACATCCACATGACGCAGTTAAATAAAGCAAGCGCAAAGTTGTGCCAAAAATAAATTTAACAGGAACGGATTCATTCAGCCTTACTGGAGGTTATAATAAATAGTGTAACACGCAGATCATTTATTTATAAACAGATATAATTTTCTGATCTAGGATATGGCTTATCAGCTTATCAGCCGTTTTCAGAAATAATCATTTTTCATTTTGGCACTGCGCTCTGGAGCACAACGCGTGCAGAAGCAGCGAACTGTTCCACAGGAGCTTTCCAGAGGGAGCTGCAGGTCGATCAGGGCTGTCCAGTCCAGTCCACACAAAGCCGATTCATGTCCAATAGAATGAATGGTCTCATCCATATGATTCCAAAAGCTGAGTGGTCGCGCTTTGGAGCGCGCGCGCACCCTCTCCGGTTACACGGCAGCTGGAGGTGATTCATAATCTGCGTTTATTGTAGATTTCTCCAAAATGACACGTGAAAGTACACCATATATAACTTGTAGGAGAGTAAAAGCTTCACAGACAAACAGATTGCGCACAAGGCTGCGGCGCGCGCAGCGTTTGGAGACTCCAACATCACGTCATGTCATGAAAACTCTCCACTGAGACGCACAGACCCGTTTCTTCATATCATCTATTAAATAAACAAAGATCTACCAAACATCTAAGTTCCTCTGTGTTTACAGTAATTATGGTAATAAACTCGTGCGCAAAGTTAATATTTTCACTCAGAATGAATGGATGAGCCGTTGCGCACCAAAGCAGGGTGCGCGCACACACAAATACCGACACACAATCACTCGTTCTTTGCGTGATGAACACATTTTATTACTATTCTTACTTAGGATTTTTTCCTCACTCATATTATATTAAATTCATTATTTTCCTGAATCTAGAAATGATTTCTGATCGCGCAGGGATCAAACAAACATGTCCTTCACACATGCAGGAAGTAATTTGCATCTGTTTAACATATGTAAATGTAGGCGTGTCAGGGGAGGTGTCTCACGTGCGCTCAGTTCCACGTCAATTGTGATGTACAAAAGGAATGTGCGTGGATTCAGGTGTACGCTCAGTTTGATACATCCGGATTTTTGTGCGTGCACACATTTCTGGGTTTGACCGTACGTCACTTTTCAGTGAGGAATCCACGCAAGTCTTTGATACATGAGGCCCCAGGTCTCTGCTCTTTAAACTTTCAGCTCTCTGAAATGTTTTGGGGATCTCTCAGATGTCATGACTCCCCTCTGACATAAACAAATTCCGTCTCAACACTTACACACAGGTGACTCTCAAGGAAATTTATTTTCTAAAAAACACAGCAGAAAAGTTTGTTTAAACTTATATTTCATATGATTTCATTATAATGATTGCAAACAATACTCAAAATATTCATTTTCATATGGGTCATAATCAGATGAAACAAACTTGATTAATGAGGGGTTTTTTTCTTCTTAAAAGCACAAAAAAAGAGTAAACATTAGTCCGACTGTAGTTCAAGGACAGTGAATGTGTGAAAAGATCAGACATTATTCAAGTCAAAAATAACTTTAAGAAAATAGTTCATTGTGAGTCTGGAAGACAACCCAAGGGTCAGAGGTCATAGTCAGGGGAGCACATCTTCATGCTGCATATCAAACTTTCCTCTGTTAAGATACAGCGACACACCAAAATGGAAGTTGGCACATTGCTTATTTTTTAATTACTGAGTTCACAACAATAACAACTGGTTAATGGTTAAGTTCACAACTGGTTTTTGGCAGCACGGTGGCACAACTGGTAGAGCTGCTGCCTCTCAGCGAGCAGGTCCCCGGTTCAAATCCCGGTCCGGGGGCCTTTCTGGGTGGAGTTTGCATGTTCTCTCCGTGCATGCGTGGGTTTTCTCCGGGTGCTCCGGTTTCCTCCCACAGTCCAAAAACATGCATGTTAGGCTGATTGGTAACTCTAAATTGACCCTGGGTGTGAGTGAGACAGGTCCCTCTTGTAAATGAGTCTCCGTGGCTCAACGAGGCTAGCCTGTATAAATAAAGGTTGAATGAATGAATGAATTAATGGATGGATGGTCTTTATGGCTTCAGTTTTGGACACGGGACAAAAAGACTGTTGTCCATCTACAAGCAGACAAAGAAAAAAATGGACAGGTTTTTTGTAAATACTGTCTGAGTATATTTGATGCAATTAACATTTGGATAACTTATTTCATACCTATCTGTGTTATTTTAAGTTTTTATTTTATTTAACCAGGACTGAGTGATTGAACCCATTGATATTAAAAACCTCTTACATGCTTTATGTAACATAACTTAGAACTAGGGGCAGAAGGGGGCATTAGCCATGTACAATAATATAAGCATTGTTAATGTATCACTTAGGTATCACAAGGACACAAAAAAGACTCCAAATTATTGGTAGACTGGAGTCCTGTCCAGGGTGTACCCCACCTCTCGCACAATGATGGCTGGACATGGGCACCAGTGACCCAATCTGAAAAGGACTAAGCATGTAAAGATAATGGATGGATGAATGGATGGATAGACACCTATGGCTGCAATGAAAACTGTTTCTAGGATTTTCTAGGATTTTCTAGGATTCTAAGTGGAACAAGATGGTGCAGCTGAACTAAAAAGGCAATTGTGTGTCTGCACAGATTGTTGATGGCAACTCTGGTTTCCAGCTTAGGTCGTCCACTATTTAACAAATGCATCATAAATAACCATACCGGATCGGTCAAGGCCCGGGTTAACAACGTCCGCCACCGGTGCTGTTGACAAACAGGGTGCCGGCGGAAATTGTACTACTGTTAGTCGAAGACGCCGAGGAGGGAAGCGTGTCAGGAGACAGAGGGAGAAGAGGAAAGTGAAGAATGTAGGACTGAGGGTTGCAACTCTAAATGTGGGGACAATGACAGGCAAAGGTAGAGAGCTGGCTGACATGATGCAGAGAAGAAAGGTAGATGTTTTATGTGTCCAAGAGACCAAGTGGAAGGGCAGCAAGGCTCGCAGTATTGGAGCAGGGTTCAAACTGTTTTACCATGGTGTGGATAGAAAGAGAAATGGAGTAGGGGTGGTCCTGAAGGAGGAGTTGGCAAAGAATGTAGTAGAGGTGAAGAGAGTGTCAGATAGGGTGATGTGTCTGAAGGTAGAAGTAGAAGGTCTGATGCTAAACATAGTAAGTGGTTATGCTCCACAGGTTGGATGTGATGGGGAGGAGAAAGATAAATTTTGGAAAGATTTGGATGAAGTGATAGAGAGTATTCCCAGGGAGGAAAGAGTGGTGATTGGAGCAGACCTGAATGGACATGTTGGTGAAGGAAACAGAGGGGATGAGGAAGTGATGGGTAGGTTTGGTGTCAAGGAAAGAAACCAGGAAGGACAGATGGTGGTGGATTTTGCCAAGAGAATGGAAATGGCTATAGTCAATACCTATTTCCAAAAGAGGGAGGAACATAGAGTGACCTATAAGAGTGGAGGAAGGAGTACACAGGTCGACTACATTCTGTGTAGAAGAGGAAACCTGAGAGAGATTGGAGACTGTAAGGTTGTAGCAGGGGAGAGCGTGGCCAGACAGCATCGGATGGTTGTGTGTAGAATGACTGTTGTTGCGAAGAAGAGAAAAAGAGTAAAACCAGAGAAGAAGACCAAATGGTGGAAGCTAAAGAAGGAAGAATGTTGTGAGAAATTCAGAGACGAGCTGTTAAAGGCTCTGGGTGGTAAGAAAGAGCTTCCAAGTGACTGGGCTACTACAGCAACAGTAATTAGAGAGACAGGTAGGAAGGTACTTGGTGTGTCATCTGGACAGAGAATGGATGATAAGGAAACCTGGTGGTGGAATAGTGAAGTGCAGGACGCCATTCAAAGAAAGAGATTAGCCAAGAAGAAATATGACAGTGAGAGGACTGAAGAGAGGAGACAGGAATATAAGGAGATGGGACATAGAGCAAAGAGGGAAGTAGCTAAGGCAAAGCAGAGGGCGTACAATGAGTTATATGGGAGACTGGACACTAAAGAGGGCGAGAAGGACTTGTACCGATTGGCAAGACAGAGGGATCAGGCTGGAAAGGATGTGCAGCAGGTTAGGCTTATTAAAGATGGGAATGGGAATGTTCTAACAAGTGAGGAGAGTGTGATGGGAAGATGGAAGGATTACTTTGAGGAGCTAATGAATGAAGAGAATGAAAGAGAAAGAAGAGTGGAGGTAATAGAAACTGTGGACCAGGAAGTGGGAAAAATTAGTGAGGGTGAAGTCCGGAAAGCTCTGAAAAGAATGAAGAAGGGGAAGGCAGTAGGACCTGATGACATACCAGTGGAGGTTTGGAAATGTCTTGGAGAGATGGCAGTGAGGTTTTTGACTCAAATATTTAATGGAATATTTGAGGGTGAGAAAATGCCTGAAGAATGGAGAAGAAGTGTGCTGGTTCCCATTTTTAAGAACAAGGGTGATGTACAGAGTTGTAGCAACTACAGGGGAATTAAGTTGATGAGCCACACAATGAAGATCTGGGAGAGAGTTGTGGAAGGAAGGCTTAGACAAGAGGTGACTATCTGTGAGCAGCAGTATGGTTTCATGCCAAGAAAGAGCACCACAGATGCCATCTTTGCTTTGAGGATGTTGATAGAGAAGTACAGAGAGGGTCAGAAAGAACTCCATTGTGTGTTTGTGGATTTAGAAAAAGCATATGACAGGGTACCAAGAGAAGAGGTGTGGTATTGCATGAGGAAATCTGGAGTGGCAGAAAAGTATGTTAGACTGGTACAGGACATGTATGAAGTAGGGGTTGAACGAGTACATCATTTTTAACCTCGACATTAACATAAAAAAACTCGAACGACGCTCGAGTAGCCGATGACGTCACAGTGTCTTACGATGCAAAATAAATAAATAAATATAAATGCCTAAAAACGTCTTTACAAAAAGAAAAAAAAGACCAACAAAGCATTGGGAGCATTTATTATGCTCCTATCATTTATCATACTGCACATAAGTCACAGGAAAAACAAAACTATTAGTTATATTAATAATATTAAAAGTGAAAGTATAAGGCGATGAAAACCGAAACTTAAAAAACAAATGGGGCCACAGCCACACCGTACCACCGCCTGCAGCTGTGCAATTTAGGTTTACTTTTAGAGATTGTGTTTATAGATTTTTGGTAGCTCTAGAGAGATGAATATTTGTTTTTTTTTGTTTGTGAAACGAGAGACAGGAAGCCGTTTCGGCCGTGTTATAATATGGGACCTGCATTGCAACACTGCCCTCTGCTGTCACAATCTACTACAAAGAAAGTCAACACGAAGTAGCGCATTTTATAAAATTATAAACTGTTTTACCTTTTTGACAAGACGGCCTGCTCCATTAACATCCGTGCGCACACAGGAATCCATTTTGTAGCGTCTACTAAAAGCTAAAAGCTGCCCCGCGCGCTGTGAAATGTGAAATGTGACGTCACTACGGCTACCCGAGGTGGACAAAAAAGCCTCGATAGAAGTCAAAGCACTCGAGTTGTCGAAAACTCGGGTACTCTGTTAATGCACTAGTATGAAGACAGCAGGACAGTGGTGAGATGTGCTGTAGGAGTGACAGATAGCTTCAAGGTGGCGGTGGGATTGCATCAAGGATCGGCTCTGAGCCCCTTCTTGTTTGCTCTGGTGATGGACCGACTAACAGATGAGGTCAGGCAGGAATCCCCATGGACTATGATGTTTGCAGATGACATTGTGATCTGTGGTGAGAACAGGGAACAAGTGGAAGAGAACTTGGAGAGGTGGAGGTATGCTCTTGAAAGAAGAGGAATGAAAGTCAGCCGTAGTAAGACAGAGTACATGTGTGTGAATGAGAGGGAGGCCAGTGGAACAGTGAGGCTACAAGGAGCAGAGGTCACAAAGGTGCAGGACTTCAAGTACTTGGGGTCCACTGTCCAGGAAAATGGGGAATGTGGTAAAGAGGTGAAAAAGAGAGTCCAGGCAGGATGGAGTGGATGGAGAAAAGTTTCAGGAGTGATTTGTGACAAAAAGGTGTCAGCAAAGGTCAAAGGAAAAGTTTACAAGACAGTGGTGAGACCAGCTATGTTGTATGGTCTGGAGACAGTGGCATTGACAAAAAGACAGGAGAAAGAACTGGAAGTGGCAGAAATGAAGATGCTGAGGTTCTCCTTAGGAGTGACAAGGATGGATAAGATCAGGAATGAGATCATCAGAGGTACAGCACATGTTAAACAACTGGGAGATAAAGTTAGGGAGGCCAGACTGAGATGGTTTGGACATGTCCAGAGGAGGGACAGTGGGTATATTGGTAGAAGGATGTTAGAAATGCAGCTGCCAGGAAAAAGACAAAGAGGGAGACCAAAGAGGAGATATATGGATGCAGTTAGAGAGGACATGGAGGTAGTTGGAGTGAGGACAGAGGATGCAGAGGACAGAGTGAGGTGGAGGAGGATGACTCGCTGTGGCGACCCCTGAAAAGGGAAAAGCCGAAAGAAGAAGAAGAAGAAGAA
>JBBPBX010067190.1:0-12831 GCA_038048925.1 Garcialebias charrua
TATCACAATATTACTACATAATACTACATAATATCACGTTATTACTACATACGTATCACGTTTTTACTACATAATATCACGTTTTTACTACATAATATCACGTTTTACTACATAATATCACGCTATTACTACATAATAGCACGTTATTACTACATATTATCACGTTATTACTACATAGGTATCACAATATTACTACATAATATCACGTTATACTACATATTATCACGTTATTACTACATAGGTATTAATGTTTATGTTTATGTTTATTAAATTTGTTCATTTTTTTACAAAAGAAACAATACAAGGCAATCTCATAATGATAGTGTACAAAATGTAAAAAAATGAAAGGTGGCAGAAAGAAGAATAAATCTTATTATATCTGCCCCTTATCTCCAACAATCAGATTAAACAACAGTAGTCAAACCATGTAAACAATAATAATCTTCAACCAACTTTTTCCAACAATCAGGTTAAACAATAATATTCTTCAACCAACAGTACAAAATGACTAACTCTTTCTAGTTTTCTAACTAATACTAATACAGTACAAAATGACTAACACTTTCTAATTTTCTAACTAATACAATACACATTACGTTATTTCACATATATTTTTTTAACATATTTGTTTTGATCATTTTTTTAAATGTAAACATTGACTTGGCATTTTTAACTACATTCTCCAAGCCATTCCATAATCTAATTCCCTGAATTGAGGTAGAACGTCCCTTCAAACTGGTTCTGAATTGTGGTTTTACAAACAACTCTGTTCCCTTAAGATTATAACAACTTTGTCTTTTAACAAAGTGCATTTGGATATTTAAAGGTAATGCATTATTTTGAGCTCTATACATAACTGATAAAATATTATAGTCTACCAAATCATGGAACTTCAGTAATTTTAGTTGATAAAATAATGTACTTGATGGATGACGGTAATGCTTTCTAGTGATAATTCTTACAGCTCTTTTCTGTAATACAAAAATAGGCTTTGTGATTGTTTTACACGCATTCCCCCAAACATCAATACAATAGATTAAGTGTGGAACAATGATTGTGTTATACAACAAATACAGAGCTTTATCATTCAATAGGTCTCTGACTTTGTACAGTACTGCTATCGATTTAGCTATTTTTATTCTTACAGAATTTATGTGTTGTTTCCATGTCAGTTTGTCATCAATGATAACACCCAAAAACTTCACCTCATTCACTCTACAAATCTCAACATCCTCAATTTTGAGTGGAACATCAACAGTTTTCTTTCTATTACCGAATATCATGTAATTAGTTTTCTCTAGATTTAATGATAATTTATTTATTTTAAACCAAGTTTGTATCTTGACAAATTCTGTCTTTATCAATTCTAACATTTGTTCTATATCTTCACCTGAACAGAAAAAAGTGGTATCATCTGCGAAAAGTACACATTTAAGGAGTCCTGACACATTTACCAAGTCATTCACATATAAAATAAAAAGCTTTGGTCCAAGTACAGAGCCTTGGGGAACTCCACATGTGATATTACAGAGGTCAGATCTTACATCATTTATTTGTACAAATTGTTTCCTATTTTTTAAGTAGCTAGATACCCACTGTAATGCTGGTCCTCTAATACCATATTTGTTCAGTTTTTCAAGGAGAATGGTGTGATCAATAGTATCGAATGCTTTTTTTAAATCAACAAAGATACTGATACAGTGTTGTTTTTGATCGACAGCAGTAGTTATTTGTTCCATTAATTCCATGAGAGCCATTGATGTAGAGTTTTTTGATCTATCACAATATTACTACATAATATCACGTTATTACTACATAATTTCACGTTATTACTACATACGTATCACATTTTTACTACATGCGCTCAAAAATTTTTTATTTCATGGATGACAGCAATACCCTTCCGTAGGGTTGTTCACTCACTCCTGGGTTGCTGCATTTGTCTAATAACTTGTTTATGACACCAGCAAAACATCTGGAACCCCCCATATTATCACATTATTACTACATACGTATCATATTATTACTACATACGTATCACATTATTACTACATAATATCACGTTATTACTACATAATATCACGTTATTACTACATATCACGTTATTACTACATAATAGCACGTTATTACATAATATTATCACATTATTACTACATACGTATCACATTATTACTACATAATATCACGTTATTACTACATAATATCACGTTATTACTACATAATATCACGTTATTACTACTACACAATATCATGTTATTACTACATACGTATCACGTTATTACTACATAATATCACGTTACTACTACATATTATCACATTATTACTACATACGTATCATGTTATTACTACATATCACGTTATTACTACATATCACAATATTACTACATAATACTACATAATATCACGTTATTACTACATACGTATCACGTTTTTACTACATAATATCACGTTTTTACTACATAATATCACGTTTTACTACATAATATCACGCTATTACTACATAATAGCACGTTATTACTACATATTATCACGTTATTACTACATAGGTATCACAATATTACTACATAATATCACGTTATACTACATATTATCACGTTATTACTACATAGGTATTAATGTTTATGTTTATGTTTATTAAATTTGTTCATTTTTTTACAAAAGAAACAATACAAGGCAATCTCATAATGATAGTGTACAAAATGTAAAAAAATGAAAGGTGGCAGAAAGAAGAATAAATCTTATTATATCTGCCCCTTATCTCCAACAATCAGATTAAACAACAGTAGTCAAACCATGTAAACAATAATAATCTTCAACCAACTTTTTCCAACAATCAGGTTAAACAATAATATTCTTCAACCAACAGTACAAAATGACTAACTCTTTCTAGTTTTCTAACTAATACTAATACAGTACAAAATGACTAACACTTTCTAATTTTCTAACTAATACAATACACATTACGTTATTTCACATATATTTTTTTAACATATTTGTTTTGATCATTTTTTTAAATGTAAACATTGACTTGGCATTTTTAACTACATTCTCCAAGCCATTCCATAATCTAATTCCCTGAATTGAGGTAGAACGTCCCTTCAAACTGGTTCTGAATTGTGGTTTTACAAACAACTCTGTTCCCTTAAAGGACAACACCCACCGTGACAGTAACAATTCACCATATTGGAGAATTACTGTAGTATTTTATGAATTTTATTTTCATTTTTGCATTTGGGCCAGGCGAGGGTTAAAAAAAAAACAAAAAAAAAAACCCACTCCCGAATGAATCCGGAAACCTGGCCGAAAAGTCCCGAAGGGTCATGCCTTTCGTTACATTGATCTCCACCCAGAAAGCAAGGCAGAAGGTAGGAGTGAGTTTCCATGGAGGTTTATGAGAGTGAGAGTAAAACTGCATATTTCCTGGTGCATTTTTGTGTACAACTGGACCAGTGGTCTGCTTTTATTTATTATTTATTTTATAGACCTTTTTAATAAGATATAACACCGCTGCGACTGTTGCTGGCTGCTCTCCTCTCCTCTGCCCAGAGAGGAGCGAGCCGCGCGGCTTCTCCCTGGCTCCCCGTTCCGCTGCGGGTCAGCTTTGAAGTTCGTGCTGGGGCTCGGTTCTGTCCAGCCTTGTTGCTGGAGCACGGGGAAGCACAGAGAGCACGGGGAAGCCCGCGCGCGATGGTACATCCAGACCGACAGAGCTCCGCGCTGCGGCTGCCTTTCTACTCCCGACCTGTCTGGTCAGGGGAGAGAATAAAAAGGCGATGCGGAAATGAATGAATTTGTCGCGATCAAGCGAATTAAACTAGTATGTCTACGTGGATGCTGCTCAGAATATGACAGACATCAGTGAGCAACCGCTTCTCTTTTTTTTTTCCTCTCTTAGAGCAGCGGTCATGGAAGTTGATGAAGGCTTATTAAAACTCCGCCTGTAACTCCAAGGCGGAATCTTTAGTGATGTGAATGCCCATATTTGGAGAGGGGCAGATCTTCCCGGAGCTTCTGCTAAAATCTGCTATAAATCATGAAATAACACATTTTGCATTATTTCTCTACAATATAAATAAACGCTCCTGTATTATTTTTAAATAAACTAATAAATATTAATGGCGATGCAATTTGAAAACATGGTGGGTCATGGACTTTAAGATTATAACAACTTTGTCTTTTAACAAAGTGCATTTGGATATTTAAAGGTAATGCATTATTTTGAGCTCTATACATAACTGATAAAATATTATAGTCTACCAAATCATGGAACTTCAGTAATTTTAGTTGATAAAATAATGTACTTGATGGATGACGGTAATGCTTTCTAGTGATAATTCTTACAGCTCTTTTCTGTAATACAAAAATAGGCTTTGTGATTGTTTTACACGCATTCCCCCAAACATCAATACAATAGATTAAGTGTGGAACAATGATTGTGTTATACAACAAATACAGAGCTTTATCATTCAATAGGTCTCTGACTTTGTACAGTACTGCTATCGATTTAGCTATTTTTATTCTTACAGAATTTATGTGTTGTTTCCATGTCAGTTTGTCATCAATGATAACACCCAAAAACTTCACCTCATTCACTCTACAAATCTCAACATCCTCAATTTTGAGTGGAACATCAACAGTTTTCTTTCTATTACCGAATATCATGTAATTAGTTTTCTCTAGATTTAATGATAATTTATTTATTTTAAACCAAGTTTGTATCTTGACAAATTCTGTCTTTATCAATTCTAACATTTGTTCTATATCTTCACCTGAACAGAAAAAAGTGGTATCATCTGCGAAAAGTACACATTTAAGGAGTCCTGACACATTTACCAAGTCATTCACATATAAAATAAAAAGCTTTGGTCCAAGTACAGAGCCTTGGGGAACTCCACATGTGATATTACAGAGGTCAGATCTTACATCATTTATTTGTACAAATTGTTTCCTATTTTTTAAGTAGCTAGATACCCACTGTAATGCTGGTCCTCTAATACCATATTTGTTCAGTTTTTCAAGGAGAATGGTGTGATCAATAGTATCGAATGCTTTTTTTAAATCAACAAAGATACTGATACAGTGTTGTTTTTGATCGACAGCAGTAGTTATTTGTTCCATTAATTCCATGAGAGCCATTGATGTAGAGTTTTTTGATCTATCACAATATTACTACATAATATCACGTTATTACTACATAATTTCACGTTATTACTACATACGTATCACATTTTTACTACATGCGCTCAAAAATTTTTTATTTCATGGATGACAGCAATACCCTTCCGTAGGGTTGTTCACTCACTCCTGGGTTGCTGCATTTGTCTAATAACTTGTTT
This sequence comes from Garcialebias charrua, assembly GCA_038048925.1. Lineage (NCBI taxonomy): Eukaryota > Metazoa > Chordata > Actinopteri > Cyprinodontiformes > Rivulidae > Garcialebias > Garcialebias charrua. The sequence goes on from JBBPBX010067190.1 coordinate 5,337, forward strand.
ATGACACCAGCAAAACATCTGAAACCCCCCCACACACACGCGCGCGCGCGCGCGCACACACACACACACAGANTTACTACATATCACGTTATTACTACATATCACAATATTACTACATAATACTACATAATATCACGTTATTACTACATACGTATCACGTTTTTACTACATAATATCACGTTTTTACTACATAATGTCACGTTTTACTACATAATATCACGCTATTACTACATAATAGCACGTTATTACTACATACATATCACGTTTTTACTACATAATATCACGTTATTACTACATACGTATCACGTTTTTACTACATAATATCACGTTATTACTACACGTATCACGTTTTTACTACATAATATCACGTTTTTACTACATAATATCACGTTTTACTACATAATATCACGCTATTACTACATAATAGCACGTTATTACTACATATTATCACGTTATTACTACATACGTATCACATCACTACATAATATCACGTTATTACTACATAATTTCACGTTATTACTACATACGTATCACATTTTTACTACATGCGCTCAAAATTTTTTATTTCATGGATGACAGCAATACCCTTCCGTAGGGTTGTTCACTCACTCCTGGGTTGCTGCATTTGTCTAATAACTTGTTTATGACACCAGCAAAACATCTGAAACCCCCCCACACACACGCGCGCGCGCGCGCGCACACACACACACACAGAGTTTGTTCCAGGTCAATAAGCAGCTCGTGTCCTCACCTGCAGCCACATGACCAGGGGCAGAGGTCTGTCCTGGTCTGCAGGGTACAACCACCAGAACATGTGGGCCCCGGACCTCACTTCCACATAGTCCCAGTCATCTGCACCGGCCCGCGGGGGCGAGGGGAGCCCTGCACACACACACACACACGGTGACAAACTCACACACTCTTCCGGTTTCACAGACTTCAAACGCTGGAGAAGTTTTGAAAAGTCCTCGCAGACACAAAGACTTCAGTTGAAAATGTCTGACCTTCATGGAGACCAGCAGCGAGGAGGAAGCACACAAGACCTGCAGACACAGCCATGTTGGAGAGAGAACCCCGAACCGACTGATTTAAACCGCAACGAGTCACGTGACACCACCCAGGGTCAGCTGACCAAAGTTGCCAAATAGTAGAAAACAACGAATTGTGTGCACTCGCTTTTCATTCGACCTTTAGTTAACCCTTTGATGCACAACATGGGTCAAAAATGACCCGCATTCATTTTCCAGATTATTTCATACTGACTGAGTTTTTCTTTGTTCTATCTTTTGAAATCAATTTATTTTATGATTGAATATTCCAAGTATTCTTTAAATACATCTTGTTTTTAATTACCACAGATCATTAATTTATTATTTTTGATTTCCTACTTTATGAACAAAAACACTTTTTATTGGATCATCCAAGTGTCATTTCAAATTAAATATCTTAATACTATAATAAAAAAAAAATGTTTCAAGTAATTACTTTAGCAGTGAATGGGCCCAAACAGTTTAATATTTGCAACGTTTGTCATTTTGTCACACATGCACATACCTCCTGATAACAGATAACAGCTATTGAATTGAACTTTATCTGTGGTTCAACAACTGTAAACTGCTGAAATGTGACCAAAGAAAATAAGAGCGATGTGCCCAGTTTCAAAAGACAGAGAAGCCATCAGCTGGTGTTCCCAGTTGTTTGTTTTCGAGTGATGTGTTCAATTGTGTTTCATTTTCTTTGGTCACAATTCAGCAGTTTAGTTGTTAAACCACAGATAAAGTTCAATCCAATAGCTGTTATCAGGAGGTACGTGCATGTGTGACAAAACGACAAACGTTGCAAATATTAAATAACTAACTGTTTGGGCCCATTCACTGCTAAAGTAATTACTGTACTTGAAACAAATTTTTATTATAGTATTAAGACATTTAATTTTAAATGACACTTGGATGACCCATGCGTAGTAATCCCATTGCCTCAATAATATGCTTCTGGAGTTTGGGTGTGTCCTCCATGCGCCTCTTCATATGTGGCATGACAAGCTCTTTGCCCAACTCCTTGATAAATAGCTGGCGTGCATTACTCGCACCACCCATATGATCAGGGTGTTGTGCACTGAAGTTGGTGTAGACAGTGTGGCAAATCCAGCATATTGTACCAGAGAACCATGGGCCACCTCCTTGTTCTCCGCAGACATGTTGCTAACCATTTGAGCCATTGTTGCACTCCTTTTGTTTTATTGTCATTATGCATGGTGTTCAGTAGGACAACAGCCTTTCCCTTCTTCTGCACGTAGCTCACCATGGTCAGAACTTTCTTCAATTAAACTGCTCCAAGACTGAGGCCATACTGATTGGCACCCCTCACCAGGTACAAACATCTCCTATAACAACACTTTCCTTTTCTGGACAAGACATCCCCCTCTCCACCTCTGTTACTAATCTTGGAATAAAAATGGACTCTCATCTTACATTTGAAAATCACATTAAGCATCTGTTTAAAACTTGCTTCTTCCATCTTCGAAACATCTCCAGACTTCGCCCATCCCTAACTTTTTCTGATGCTGAGAAGCTCGTCCATGCTTTTGTCTCCTCCAGGCTCGACTACTGCAACTCCCTGTTTGTTGGAATCCCTGGTAAATACCTTCAGAAACTTCAATATATTCAAAACAGTGCAGCAAGGATCTTGTTGAGAGTTCGTAAATTTGAACATATTACACCCATTCTCCATAACCTTCATTGGCTTCCTGTCGCCTACAGAATTCAGTACAAAACTGCTCTCATTACACATCAATGCTTACATGGAGCTTCACCAGATTATCTGAAGGATATTCTTATTCCACACTCATCCACCCGGTCGCTGCGGTCACAGAACAGTAATCTCCTTCACATTCCGAGAACCAAATTAAGGACCATGGGAGACCGGGCTTTCAGTGTGGCTGCCCCCCACCTGTGGAACTCTCTTCCTGACTGTCTGAGAGCCCCACAGTCACTGGTTGACTTTAAGAGCGGCTTGAAGACCTTTCTTTTCAACCGAGCATACTCTACCTCCTCATGATTCTACTTTTGATCTTAGTTGATACTGTTATTGATTTTACTTGTTTTACTTGTTTTATTGACATTTAATTCTGTTGCACTTTGTAGCACTTTGAGATTTTCATTAATGAAAAGTGCGTTATAAATTGAATTCATTATTATTATTATTATTATGTCGCCATTTGGAATCAAAATTCTGAGATATGAATCTCCCGTGATTTAGATGGCTTCATGATGGGTGATATGTCAGCATTGTTCTGGTGAAGAGTCCCAACCAATGATCAGGTTGTTCTTGAGGAGCTTCTCAACCAGAGGGACACTGGTGAAAAAGTTGGTCCCACCAAATGCTGTAGTAAATGCACGCAGGTCGTTTCGGACCCATGCGTGTGAACTTGATGTAGAATTACAAAAGCTGTGCTTGTTCATAAAGGAAAATAAATAAATAAAGGAAAAATAAAAATGAAGATTTGTGCTAAACAAAAACAAGATATTTCCTGCATATTTGGAAAAGTACATGATAAAATTAATTTTATAAGTATACCATAGAAACACTCAAACCATACATGAAGTAACCTGGAAAATGAATGTGGGTCATTTTTGACCCATTTTGTGTGAAGGTTAGTGATACAAAACAGGGTTTTATTCAAAAAGTAAGAAAGGAAAAAATAAAATAAGGATGTATGATGATCAAAAACAAGTTAATTGAGGAATACCTTGAATATTGAAGTTGCTCCCGGTAGGTCTGGATGGCGCCTTGCAAGGCAGGCTACCACTACCGGTGTATGAATGTGTGAATGAATGAGTGGATGGCTGGTATTGTAAAGCGCTTTGGGGCTCCTCACAGGGGGCTGGAAAGCGCTATATAAATAAGCTCCATTTACCATTGAATAATGACATTGATTTATTGCAAAGATATAGAAGATAAAAACTAAGCCGGGTCACTGACCCATGTTTTGCATCAAAGGGTTAAACATACTATGGCATTTATGACACACACACAGGTTAATCCCATTGAACCTCGCGGACTCATTTACAAGAGAGACCTGAATTTTAATAAAGAATGATGACAACAGTGGACAACAAGACAACAATAGACAACCATAAAGGATGCGTACAAATTGAGAACAACAAGTGAAAATAAAATGGTATTAAAAAATGTAACAAAAAACAGCTAGGTTATAAGGTAGTGAAGAAAACTAAAAACAGGAACATGTCTGTGTAGGTTTTGGTAGGAACTTGGCAGATTCTTGAAGCCACTTAGAGAGGTCAAGGTCAAGAGCTTCAGATCTTTTTGTAAGATATTCCATGAAACAGGAGTGAAGTAGTAGAAGGTCCTGTTGCTAAGTTCAGTCCTCACTGATGGAACACTGCAGGTAATCATGTCCTGAGAGCGCACGCTGTAGCTGCACTCACACAGAGACATGTAGGAGGAGATGTATGAAGGCAGCAGACCAAGAAGTGATTTAAAGATGAAAATGTACCAGTGGAAGAGTCTGCGTGAAGTTAATGATGTCCAGTTAACCAGTGAATACAGGGTGCAGTGGTGGGTACGATAATCACAGCCAGTTATGAATCTTAGTGCACCATGATAGACAACATCCAACATCCGCAGGGTGCTTGTAGGAGCATTCATATCACCATAATATTATTACACTGCAGTGTTCCCTCAGTGAGGACTGAACTTGGCAAAAGGGCCTTCTCCTACTCTGCTTCTGTTTCCTGGAATATCTTGTAAAAGATCTGAACCTCTCGACCTTGACCTCTCTAAGTTACTTTAAAACCTTGTTAAGTACCAGGCAAAAGCCAATGCAGACATTCTGTTTTTAGTTTTCTACATTCCCTCGTGATCTAGCTGTTTTTTCTGCTATTCCTCTTGATCGTCCTTTTGGTCACTATTTTGTTTCAATTTGTTTAAAAAAAGAGAGAAACTTAAATTGATATGCCTATTTCATGACTGTCTATTGTTGTTGTTGTGGTTGTTGTTATCCACTGTTGTCATCATTCTTTGTTAAATCAGGTCTCTCTTGTAAAATAGTCCTCGAGGCTCAATGGGATTAATTGAGGGGAGAGACTGTTCAGCGATTTGTAGACATACAGGAGAATTTTAAACTGGATTTGAAGATGAACCAGTAGCCAGTGCAGGGAGGCCAATTGTAATGTGCTCTCTTTTGCCTGTACAGTACTGGTTAAAAATTGGGCTACTGCATTCTGGACCAGTTGTAGTCGTGCAATGGTGATCTGACTGATACCAAACAGGAGTGAATTGCAGTAATCAAGCCTAGATGTAATGAATGTGTGTATTACTGTCTCCAGGTTATTTTTGGACAATATGGGCTTCAGCTTAGACAGTTGCCTCAGCTAAAAAAAACAGGATTTAACGATCATGTTTACATGACTGTTGAGTTTTATGGAAGGATCCATTATCACTCCCAGATTTGTGACTTTTTGTTTTTCAGACAGGGCTAGAGCAGAAAGGTCGATGCAGTGATTCGTGATTGTGTCGTTGGGAGGGAACAACATGGATTCAGACTTCTTTTCATTGAAACTTAAGAAATTTAAAGCCATCCAGTCCCTGATGTCAGCCAGGCAGTCGAGCAGAGGTTGAATAGAGCATGTACCATTGTATCATACGGGGAGGTACATTTGACAGTCATCGGCATAGAAGTGAAAAGGTATGTTGTGATTCCGGAAAATAGCACCAAGTGGCAGCAGGTATAAAGAGAATAGGAGAGGACCCAGGATGGACCCCTGCGGAACCCCCTATTTAAGTGCTGCCGCTGCAGAACTAAAATTGTTGATGGAAACACAAAAGGAACTGTCAGAGAGGTAGGATCTGAACCAATTGAGGGCAGACCCTGTGATGCCCACCCAATGCTCCAACATAGCAATGAGGATCTCATGGTCGATGGTGTCAAAAGCGGATGTAAGGTCCAATACGACAAGCAGCACAGAATCACCAGTGTCTGTAGATAAGAAAATGTCATTAAACACCTTCAGTAGGGCAGTTTCAGTGCTGTGGAGAGGTTTAAAGCCAGATTGGAATAACTCAAGGATAGAGTGATCCTCCAGGAAGCACTTCAACTGGGACTCAACTATTTTTTCCAGAAGTTTAGAAAAAAATGGGAGTCTGGAGGCAGGCCTGAAGTTGAATACGACTGAGCGGTCAAGGTTTGGTTTTTTCAGGAGAGGTTGAACAGCAGCATGTTTTAATGTTTTTGGCACCACACCAGTGGATAAACTGCTATTTACAATAGAGAGAATGGAGGGACCTAGAGTAGGAAAAAACTCCTTTAGCAGCCAAGGGGGGACCACATCAAAGGGGGAACCACATGGTTTCAGGTTTCACATGACCTGCTCTAGAGAAGACAGAGAGATTGGTTCAAAATGGTAAAATACAGCAACATATTGAGATGAGATGGATGGATCATGAGTTGGAGGAGAAATGAGAGCCCGGGTGATAGCAATTTTTTCTTAAAAAAATGTAGGAAGTTCTCGCACAGCTCAGTCGAGGCTTCCAGAGGTGATGGTTCCGTGAGGTGGATAACAAAGTTTAGGGTGGAGAACAGGACTTGTGGATTGTGAGAGTTTTAGGCAATGATCTCAGAAAAGTTTAGCAGTTTTTACTGCTTTCTGATAACAACGCCAACTCTCTTTTAGTATTTGAATAGAGACCTGCAGCCTGCCTTTTCTCCATTTGCGCTCCGCCCTCCTGTACTGCTGCCTAACGGCCTTGGTGATGTCATTCAGCCAAGGTTCTGCTCTGAGTTTCGATTTTCTAGATTTAACAGGAGCAACATGATCCAGAGCCATTAAACAAACAGAGTTGAACTGGGATGTCAGCTCCTCAGTGGTGGAGAGAAACACTGGGGGCTGAATGATCATTTCAGAGTTGTAAACATCTATGAAACGTGCGGCAGTGAGATGGTTAATGGCCAGGCTGAGACGTGCAGGAACGCACGGCTTAGGAGTTAGATGTGGGTGAACTCAAACCGGATTGGCATGTGGTCTGAAAACACATTGTCACCGATTTCAAGACCTGCCTTTTTACCTTCGCTGCGCCTATCACCTGCCTGCCCGATTTGGAATGTGACTTCAGCATAGAAACGTAAGGATGTATCAGGAATGCTCTGACCTACATTACAAATGTAGATTCTGAAGAGGGTGGATCCTAAGACAGAGCCTTGTGGTACACCATTGTTCATGTCACGATCCACGCAGGGGCTGGATTCGCTGGACGCCAGGGTCGGTTCTAGCTGGAATGTGGACCGGCCGGTGAGGAAGGATGGACTCAAATGCAGGAGGACCAGATGGCTTGGAGAGACGAAAAATGACAATTAGTGAACTGCACTAACATCACACAGGATGAATTGCTGGTGGAACAGCAAAAACTTACCAGGCCCCCGAGGGGGGCCCTCGGTGCAGACAAAGCAGGAGCCCGTGGGAGAGCAGGTGGAGCAGAA
>JBBPBX010067191.1:0-12251 GCA_038048925.1 Garcialebias charrua
CTACCACTACCAGTGTATGAATGTGTGAATGAATGGGTGGATGGTTGGTATTGTAAAGCGCTTTGGGGCTCCTCACAGGGGGCTAGAAAGCGCTGTATAAATAAGCTCCATTTACCATATACAAAAAAAAGGCGATCTGGCTGAGAATGAATATGCGTTAATGGCAGATGCAGACCGACGGTCCTGCTCCCTACGTCACAAATGTTGCATTCGCGTGTAGTCGGATTTTTCAGAGAGAAACGCGGTTTTTAATTTTAAACTCACTTTGAAAGGAATTTTCATTAAAGGAGACCACAGATAGGTTTTTTAAATTTTTATGGGATGTCTTTGTGGTATCCAGACAGTGTTCATTCAATTTAATACACAAAATAATTCTTAGATAATCAATTATACCCTTTTTAATTCTACCATTTTTAACTTTCGTTTTGAACGACCGGTTTATGATAATTAGATCTCGTGGCACGCCCTTCAAAGATCTGCTTACATTAACTCCGCCCTCCAAAGGCAGACGAGGATGTCTGAAGTCACGCTGAACTGGACCGCGCGACGTATTTATTGTGTGGGACAGATCAGACGTGTACAAGTTGTCGTGTCATTTTAAATTTTTCCTCTGTAATAAATGTCCAACTCCCTCCCTGACGTCTCCCTCCCTCTCCCTGTGCGCGCGAGCTGGAGGTAGCGGAGCGGTCACTCGCGGACACACACACACACACACACACACACACACACACATACACACACACACAACACACACACACTCACAGCGGGGCTGTCTTGTTATCTGTGTCCCTCGCTCAGCCGGGCCCGGCACACACACACACACACACACACGGGTTTGTCAATGAGGTTTAGCGGTATGTAGTCTGTCCTGCTAATGACACATAAACCAACACAAACACACACACATAGCAACATGCTGCATCTCTTTTCATTCAAGCGTCCCATCTGAAAACTATCAATTTTAAATCTGCTTAGTGCGCGCTCCATTATCTGGGCCAGGAGGGTCAGAGAGTTAGCCGGCTAGACTCTGACATTTTTAGCCATGAAATCAGGAAAAACAACGTCAACTCTTTTATACTGAAGTGGGTGGAGCCGCACCAGGGGTTGCTAGGTGAGGGGCTGGACTCAGGTTGGGGTGGGTTGTCCTCTCGCTTGTGACGTCACATGCGAGAGTATTTTAAAACAAAACCTATCTTATCACAGTAAAATAAATCTACAGGTAGTCCCCGACTTACGAGTGCTCTTACTTACGAGGTCCCGGACTTACGAGCATGCATCTCATAAAAAAAAAACTAAAAAAAAACTTTTTTTTTTTAAAATAAATGAATACATGTACAGTACTGGACAGTCACCAAGCACTTAGCCTATCCTAACACAGTTTTTAAAGATGAAGGAATGAGTTGAATTGTCTCCCTTTCACATAAAGGAAACAAGCTCCCTTTATGGGAATGGAGCCTGCAGGGAGGAGGGACACCATTCAACTGACTCCTTAACTGTGTTAGGATAGGCTAAGTGCTTGGTGAATGTACAGTACTGTACATTTATCTCTTTATAAAAAAAAATAAAAAAAATACTGTATATACAGTACTGTATATTTTTAATAAATAGATAAATGTACAGTACTGTACAGTCACCAAGCACTTAGCCCAGCGTTTCTCAAATAGTGGGGCGCGCCCCCCTGGGGGGGCGCAGTGCGATGCCAGGGGGGGCCCGGGCTCTTGTGACCCAGTTTTGAATTTTCTTATTGCGCCGCGGAACTAAAATTCCTAGGCGTGTTTCAGCACGGCGCTATTATCTGTTGCACGCGTAGCATTAGCTTCTCACTGCAGTGTCCTGTTTGGGAAAGTTATGGCTTCCTTGTTTAAAAAGACAAGCGTTTCAGGACGTTGTTTCATGGAGACTGGTGCGAACGTGCAGAGGAGCGGAGCGCTTCGCCACGAGATAACAAACCAGATTAGAGCTACAGCTGCAACACGTTTTTTTTTCTCAACACGTAACGGACTTGAAACAACGTCATCCCAATGTGAACGTCTCTTCTAAAAGCAAGAAAAGCAGCTTGTTGCTAACAGAAGCATTTAAACTTCCATCAAGTAAATCAGAACGGTCCAGATCACAGTCGCAGCTGTAGAAGTTTTTAAAGCTCTGGGTTGATGTGCAGGCTTTAAAGTTCGTGAGCTCCGCCACAACATCCATCATGTCAACACTTCAGACTGTTTTGAAGCTCCGCTCCAGAACCGAAAGTAAAAAAGTTCAGCACTTTATGAAAAAACTAAATCTGATGTCAACAAGCCCTGGAGCTCTGATGAGGATGATGACCGAGCGATTTAACCGCCTCATAACCATTCAAGAAGAGGTATTGTCTTATTAATACAGTATTATCATCTATATAACTTTTTTTAATTTTAAGTTATAATCTTATTAACTCTTTCTTTTTTACCTCTTTGTGTTCTTCAGGGAAATCCACCACATCACCTCCAGTAGAAGTGTGTGACTGAACTCTGAACTTTTCCAGGGACTCCCTGATGCATGCTCAATAATCCAGGTAGAAAAATCTAAAAAAGCTAAATCTGGTCCTCTTCCAGGGACTTGTCTCACCTGGAGGATCAGGTCCAAGAAGAGGTTTTAAGTACTGAGGACAAATTGCACTACTTTTTATATCTACACTACTGCTGATATATACTGTATATTCTTTTTACTAGCCTTATTGCATATGCCATTTTACCTCTGCACACCTGCTTCTGCAGGACTTGGTGGCTGCAGAAGAGGTCATGCAATCATGTGGATCAGCTGTTCTGGAATAGGCACATCTAAAACATTCAGAGCAGGGAGGCCTGAGGACTTGAATTGAGAATCACAATTTTATATACAAATTATACTACAGTGGACGTATAATAAACCTTTTTCTTTTTAACCCTCTTTTGGTATGTGCGAGGTTATTACAGCCACCGTATTTATAGTCGCAGCGGAGAGTAGGGGGGCGCGGACCGGATTCTTCTTCCTGGGGGGCTTAACAGAAAATAATTGAGAAGCACTGACTTAGCCTATCCTAACACAGTTTTTTAAAGATGAAGGAGTCAGTTGATATATCTCCCTCCTCCCTGCAGGCTCCATTCCTGGTGTAACCCAGTCCAAAATAAAGGTATTTTGTATTGAGTTAAGTTCATGGAAGGTGTAATAATTTAATATGTATTAAACATGTTTGTTTAAATATGTATTATTTGTTAAAGAAAGAAGTGTTAATGAAAGTTGTGTTTATAAATACTGGGAGTAACATTGTGTAATAGTTTAAAAAAAAAACTGTTTTATAGAAAAGTAATCTTCAACATATTTTATTTTGAAGGGCCCATGGTTGTAAGAGGAAGTGGGTGGAGAAAAACGGTTGAGTTGGTTTTGTGACGCAGAGAAAAAAGAAGACGTGAGGAGAGACGCAAGGAGGGAGGATGAGGAAGAGGAAGAGGAAGAAAAAAGAACCGCGAAGAAAATTGCGGTGGAGTTATTAAGAGAAGAGTGTTTTGCTGATATTTTAGACTTTCAACCCGACAGTCTTTGAATAGATATCGACTTCTCACTCTTGTTTGCTGTTCAGAGTAAAGCAGCTGAGCTGGTCTGTGATTGGCTGAGAGACGTGAGGAGAGAATGAGGAAGAGGTGAAGGAGATGAGGAAGAGTAAAAGAACCGTTAGAGAAGAACTGGCGAAGTTATTAAGAAACGAGTGTTTTGCTGATATTTTAGACTTTCAACTCGACAGTCTGTGAATAGATATCGACTTCTCACTCTTGTTTGATGCTGTTGGATAATTCTAAACCGGAATTCACTGGACAGTATGTAAAAAGTCACAAGTAAAGCTTGCTAACGCACTAGCATTCACTAGCACAGTGAATGGAAGTTAAGTACTGTTGAGCTAACCCAGCTAACAGTGGATTCAACTAACGTTGCCGGCATGGGAGCGTTCATGAATCAAGCCTAGTGTGGAGGCATGAGCTTATGCTGAGAGCTTCTGTGACTTTGTTGGAGGACTGTGTCGGCGTTAAACTTCCTGCTTTTCCAACATCCTTGGGACTGAGAGACTGGAGAAGGAGCGGACGTCATCTTGCCAACTGAGACGAAGGACAGGTGAACTACCAGAAGGGTCAAGGTTTTCCTTGGAGTAAGGTATCGCAAAACCACGCATCATCATCAAATCAGGCCTGCAACGTTTTTATTTTATTTTATTTGTTGGGACAATAAATTAATTAATGCCGGCTTAGGTGGACATTGAGGTGTGGGCCCACAATTAATAACAAGTTGGTAACACAAAAGACTGAAACATTTGCATTTGGTAAATTTGGTTTTGTGTTTAATACATGTTCAAAAGTTCAAGTTTTATACTGTGTGTGTGTTTGATTTCCTGTATAATAGTATTTGGATTTTANGAGCAGTTTTGGAGCTGACCCGGCGGTCATTTATTTATTTATTCATTTATTTAGCCCCCGGGGGGGCCAGCCACGCAGCACATCTTGAGTAAAACCAGAATGTTTTATTACCTTGTTTGAACTCTGTCTCGTTGAAACTGTGCACACACACACTCTCGCGGGGCGACAGTCTGAAACGTACAAGCACCACTGATCGATATACTTTTCAGATTAGCAATTTATTTATTTTAAGAATACCTTTCACTTCATCAAAATCTAATCAAAACTCCAGCGTTCTAAAAGTAGGTGGTTGTATGTATTTCTTATACGATGAAGGACTGCTGTTGTTCAACTGCGCCTGTAGGTCAGCGAGTTAAATCACTGGTGTCGCACCCAAAGGACCGGGGTTCGCGTCCCGGCCACGGCATCTTTTTTTTTTTTTTTTCGGAGAGATCGGGCTGCAGTGAGCTGCTGGCTTTTGAGGACAGTGTGGGTCCGGTCAGAGGTTGCCTCATACGGATAAATTAACTGGAAACACTCTGTGAACTTTGCGTGTGTCTGGATTGGATGTGCAGCCGTGGATCAAAGCGCCGCATGCAACTAGCAGGAGCTACGCGGGCTGTTTGTTACCGAAGGAGGAGGAAGAGCTAATTTTAGCCTCGGATTCGGGAGGGCATGATAAAAGAAGCAGCTAATGGCGGCGCACACAAACAGCTTTCGGTAAGTTATCTTAAGCTAGCACTAACAGTAAGTCAAACGAGTAATAAAAAAAGGCTAATTTTAAAACAACAACAGATTTGAGATACTGGCAGTTACAGAGGGCGGAGACAGAGTTTTGACGGGCGTGGACTTCAGAGCTCATTATCATAAACAGGTCGTTTAGAACGGAAGTTAGAAATGGCAGAATTAAAAAGGGTATAATTTATTATCTAAGAATTATTTTTTGTATTAAATTGAATGAACGGGGTCTGGATAGCACACAGACATTCCATAAAAATTTAAAAAACCCATATGAGGTCCCCTTTAAATTATTTTTTACATTTTTGGGCTCTAGTGGCCTTTATTGTAGAGGGAGAGGGCAAAACGGGTAGAGAGAGGGAAGACACTGCAGAAACAGCTCGTCGGGTCTGGGACGCGAACCCGCGACTGCAGAGAGGCTCAGCCTCAATATGTTCGCGGGCTTATCCCCCACACCAAAGCGCCGGCACTCATGTGTGAGTTTAAACAGGCCTTCTGACTAAATCTATGTCCACAAAGATCACATGGAAACGGCTCGTCTCCTGTATGGACACGCATGTGTGAGTTTAAACTTGTCTTATGACTAAATCTTTGTCTACAAAGATCACAAGGAAACGGCTTGTCTCCTGTGTGGACTCTCGTATGAGTTTAAATGTGTCTTTTGACTAAATCTTTTTCCACAAAGATCACAAGGAAATGGTTTGTCTCCTGTGTGGACTCGCAGGTGTGAGTTTAAAATTGTCTTCTGACTAAATCTCTGTCCACAAAGTTCACAAGGAAATAGCTTGTCTCCTGTGTGGACTCTCATGTGTTTGTTTAAATCTTTCTTATGACTAAATCTATGTCCACAAAGTTCACAAGGAAATAGCTTGTCTCCTGTGTGGACTCTCATGTGTGAGTTTAAATCATACCTGCAAACTCAGAAGGGATGAAAAAGGTGACAAACGTTGCGCCAACCCCCCCCCCCCCCGGGAAATATTTGGTAATTTTGTAATTTTTTTAACATGCTTCAGGTAAAAGTAATTTACTAACCTAATTTAATGAGGACATACATAAATAGGAAAGATTGTGCCAACCAAAAAAAATTAACAAACAGCAGCAGCAAGCCAAATACAGCAGAACATTTTGCTAACAGTAAAAACTAATTTCTTAAATGTTTTGCCAGAAATTTTTGAATAAAGTAGATGCCATTTCCTGCATTCTGGTGTATTTTAACAAATTGTTAAACATCTATGTTTACCTACATGTAAACACTTGATTCAATAACTATTTTAGAGACATCTAACAAAACAAAGTCAGGTCCTGTAGACAGATTAAAAATTGTTGAAAATATTATTGATCATGCATCAGGATATTTTAGAGACACCTCATTCAACTAGTTCATATAGACATCATCCTGTTTTTAAACTCACCATGTGGCTAAGATAATGAAATTAATGTGACAATTTATCACAGTGACTTTAGGGGTGCAATTGACTTTTATTTTGTTAATTTTTATTTAGTTTTATTTGTAACACAACATGCCATTTTACTAAACAATGGTGACACTCAACTGCATGTATAAAAATAAGAATATTAACTTTACCCAATGAACAGGTGACATTTTAATAACCACCAACAGTGAATTTAGGAGGGTCTTTTTACAGTTTTCTGATTTAGTGATAGACTCATATCAGCATCACTGATTTTAACTACAGTATTTTACTTTCCAGACAATGTGTGTTGGGCTCTCTCTCATCTACAGCATAAGGGAAAATTTGCTCTTTAACGACTTTTGACTTTAGGAAAAAATACATTTATTAACATATCCCAATATAAATAGGACATACACAAAAAAGATGGCTAGTCAAAAAATACAAATAAAAAGAGGCGTTCAATACAGAGCAGAGACACTGACATTGTTTTCTCACTTTGAAACAGAACAAATGGTTTAATGTAGAGACTTGTTGACATTATGAATGTTTTTGTGATGCTCTCATTTTGTTTAGATTTGTTTTTCTTTTATTGGCTTGTTTTTATTGGCCTAAAGATGCTTCATGTGACTTTTTAATTTACTGCACCTGTGCAGCTTTGATTAATAAAAGGTGTGTGCTCCTGCAAACACTCTGGGAGAGTGAGGTGAAGCAACATGAAACCAAACTATGTTCAAGCATCACATTTAATGCTGAGCCAAAAGTGAACTCTGTTAACAAGACTTACTGCTGCTGTTGCTTCATCCACACCGTGGTGAAGTTATTTTACGACTCGGTCATGTTTACGTTCTCCTGTGTCGTGACTTTTGAAAGCTGAAATGTCGCGCAGTTTTTATTTTTATGAAGCGTGGAGCTCCCACACGTTGAAGGACATGGTTGAACATTTTCTCTGCGTCGGTCATTTGTAAAATTGTCTTATTTTCATTTGAAAACAGCGGTGCCTCTGCCCTGCTTCCTCCTCTCCTCTCACCCTGTTCAACCGCGGCGCGCGCGCTGCGGAGCAGAGGAGAAGGGCTCTGCTGCGAAGGTTCTCGCTGTCGGCTCCTCCCCCTCCCCACTATCGTCTGTCTTGACTGTGATTGGCCAAAATGACGTGCTCCAACAAAGATGTTATATTGACGAGAAGATGCCTTGCTGTTTCTTGAGATTCAGTCAGTGGGAAATGATGCCGCTTGGTCTAATCTGCCACGGGTCTGACAACCCCCCCCGAAAACAAAAACTCATCGGATCTACACGAATCACGTAAATGATATATTTTGCTTTGAAAACGGCGATTTTCGCCGAAAGGTGACTAGTTTGCAGGTATGCTATAGTTAGAGTTGGCTTGGGTTTCCTGAGCTATCCCTTAGGTATTCTGATATAGGCTTAGACTGTTGTGTATTTGTAACTATTTGTATCTTTAACATGTATTTTTTTGTATTTCCTCCTATAGACAGTACATCTGGACCTGCCGTTCTGTGTCTGTCTGTTTCTCCTTCCTGTTCTCTCAAACTCAGCCGGTCGAAGCAGATGTCCGCTTGTCCTGAGCCTGGTTCTTTCTGTTGGGAGGTTTCTTCCTGTTAAAAGGGAGTTTTTCCTTTCCACTGTCTCCTTTGTACTTGCTCAGGATGGGAGACTGTGACAAAGTGAAGATACAATGCAATCTGTTGACTTCCTTATATAGATAATGTTTACTAATTGGCTTTTCAATGTATGTGAATGTTTCAGTTCAGTGTCCGGAGACAACTTTGTTGCGGTTTGGTGCTATATGAATAAACTGAATTGAATTTGTGTTCAGTGCTCTCTGATCTGCAGCGTAGATTTAGGTCCTACCTCAATGAGCATCGCTCTTTCTGTCTTCATGACCACCTCCAGCAGAGGTTTGACCAGAGTCTGAGGTGCAGCTGGGATTAGGTGAAACAGGTTGATGATGGCAGAGCAAATCTTCATCTCCTACAAGAAGATTCAGAGAAAGACAACAGAGGGGAACAAAGGACAGGATACTTTTTTTTGAATGAGTGCTGAAGTCACTGAAACAGCGTGGACAGACAGTCACTGTGTAACGACCAGGATGGATCTTAGCCAGACTACAGGAAATGTAATCTGTAACGAATAAGTTGTTCATTTCACACGACTGCGCCGCATGGATTAAATCTGCACAAAATACCACAAAACACATTTTATGTTAGCATCTTTGAAATGCCAAAGTGAGAGGAAATATTGGGAGAGATAAGACAGTTTTAAACAGTTAAAATGTGAAGATAACCTACGATGACGTTAACATTCCCGAACAAGACCACATACACATGGACAGAGAAATACAGGGCACGTCTACCACCAGCACAACATCGGTTCAAAGTTTCAATCACTAACAGAAATAAAAACACTAACAGAGGACGCAACACTGGGTCACATCTCACCTCAACACCCTCCAACGCAGGCTGTACCAAATGGGAGACAACGGTCAGAGTCAGCAGAGGAAAGTGTGTGTGTGTGTGTGCTGTTGTGTGTTGTCTGTCTTTGTCCCCATAAGGAAGGGAAACAGATAAGACAGGGACAAAGAGAAGCTACAGAAGTGACCGCAGGGTAATGTTTCTCATCACCGTTTCCATAAAAAGGCAAGAATCGTTTTGAAATCTTAGCTGGTTAACACCGATTTTATGACATTACAGGAGAAAACACATGTTTATGTTGTATAATGCAACAATTGTTCCTTATTTGGTGTACTGTATTGAAGTCTGGGGTAAAGCGTGTAAAACTGTAACTAATCCTTTGTTCATTTTACAGAAAAGAGCTGTACGAATTATTATGAAAAAAAACTATAGATATCCGTCGACTACTTTATTTTATCAACTGAAAATTCTGAAATTCTATGATTTGGTTAATTATAACATTTTGTTGCTTATGTATAAGGCACATAAAGGCATGTTGCCCTAGCCTGGCCCTCGCCATTCCTACGCAGCTCCGCTCAATTCTATTTCCCTTCACTGCTGGTCTGGGACTTCTCCCATAGAGAAGGATTTCTCCGGTAGATTTTTGACCGGACCAATCAGAGAACAGAAGGGGCAGAGTTTTTGGCCCCTAACCCACGCCCCCACCTGTCCCAGCGCGCAGCCAGCGAGCAGCCGCATGTTCTCATTCAAAGCGATGCAAAGCGATGCAGGACTGTTTTATATGTGACACAAATGTATTAAATTCCCCTTCTTAATCCCTTATCTGGAGTTTTCTTTTGTTTGTTTTTTGCCAAAAGTCAAGTGATCGCTCCCTCCTCCCTCCTCCCTCCCCTCCGCTGAGTGCAATGATGAGGAAATGCCTCAGGTTGTCACGAGAGAATTAAACTCGGGTTTTACGTTGCTGCCCGAGTCCCTGCAGATTTTCTGGTCTTCTGGTGTGCTGGACCAGAGCTCCATGGTTTTATTTTATTTTTTTAGAACGTTTTATTAACATATAAACACAGAATATGCAGCTGCAGCGAGAGAAAATGCAGCAGGAGGCGGAGCTGAAGTCAAGTTCAACAGACCACGGGGGAGCAGCCATATATGGCTCTGAGGGGGAGGGAGCAGAATGCTTTTCCCTGTTCAAAATTTTTCTAAGATCCAATGGTTTTGTTCCTCAGCAGAGGCCACGCCTCCAGCAAGAATCGGTTCTCTATGGAGAAAGTCCAGACCCTAGTACGAAGCGAAGTGAAGGACAAGGGTCTGGTTTTAACCAGGCTAATGTTGCCCGTTAATATTCAAAGAAATTTTGTTAAAAGAAAGAGTGTATATTTTCTTAAAGGAATTGAGATGTTTGTGAAGCCTTATTTTAGTAGTAGTTTGAAGGAACAATCCACAATAATTCAGGGAATAGGATTGTGGAATGGTTTGGATGATAATGTTAAAAATGCCAGATCGCTGTATACATTTAAGAGACTGATAAAGACGAGTTTCTTGGAAGAATATGGAAATCGTTAATATAAATCTACTTCAGTTGTTGTCTGGTTTGATTTAGATGTTTGAGTTTTTATGTTTTTAATTTAGCTGATTGTTATTGCCTATGAGCATTACATATTAATTTTAATTTTGTAAAAAATATTTTGATTTACATCAGAAATAAGTAAAAAGGGGCAGTTTTCATAAGACTACCGTAGTTCTTCTTCTGCCACCTTTCATTTTATTTTCGTTACATTTTTTTATTGTATTGTATGTATGTGTATGTTTTTAAATGAAATGAATAAAATTTAAAAATAAAAAAAAGTGCCTCACACTAACACACCAAAAAGTGACGTTTTTACATTACGAATGAACATTTCACTCACATAAAAACTCCCAAATCTTTCTTAAAAACTCCTCTTATTCTCCTCTTACCTGTCAAAACCCTCTAATGTCTACACGGACCATCTTAACCTCCACCCCGGCACCGTCCCGTCTTTTCCTAGTTTTTGTCTTTATCGGGCTAAGCTAATTGACTTCCTGACCCCGGCTCTCCTGTCCCTGCCAGCCTCGCTGTCATCACGCACAAAGAACACAATTTGGAGGGCAGGGGAAGACAAAAGGCCAATTTGCATCTAATTAAACATCACTTTGAATCGAGTCGGGATGAACTTGGGTAAAGAGACACGGGCAGGGAAAGTGTCTATGAGGAAGAAGCAGCTGTATTTTCTCCTCCCTGTCACCTTTTCTTTGGCTTTACAAGGTTATCTGTCGGGGGGGAAGATTGCGGGGGGTGCAGTGCTGGGCCCACCACCGCCTGCCTGGCGCCTAATTAATCATTGATTGAAATATGGACCCTCACAACTCATCAGAGGCGGCCACACAGCGGCTGTTGACTACATGTGACTATGGCTGTGTGAGAACAAAGAACGTCTCTTCTCTTTCAGTGTAGTTTTAACAAAAGCTGTGCCAGCTGACAGCCATATTGACCTGCGCCTTCTGCTTATGAATGTTCTGTGATGGAGAGAAGAACTAGAGCGACAGAACAACAAAAACAAGAGGGCGCCTCTACGTTCTGTGCAGAACTTGAAACAGTGCAGGGAGTACGCAGGATGTGTGTTTACTTACACTGCCGTCGCTACGCTGTCCTCCTTTGTGAGTTATTACAACCACTTCCATCCATTTCCGCAGGTGTTGCTGAGAACAACCGCAGCAAAAACACAAGAAGAGACTTTGTGTCATAAACTTTACCTCAGCAAGTCACATGTGATACCAACAAGGAACAAAGTTTTTTGAGTGATAAATTACTAAAGTAGCTCATAATAATGCAAATGAACATGTATTTGTGAAGATTTGCTTAAATTTAAAATTATTATAAAGCGAATACGTTTTTTTAAAAATCAACACTTGGGCAGTCATGAATAGTCAGCACAACTGATTACGCCAAGTGTGATTAATTGTCGACAATGCTTCTAGTGGACAAGTTTTACAAGTTTATCTTAAATTACTTAAAGGTCTCAGATGAGTTTTTTTGTTCATCAGTCAAGTTCCTGACGTCTCGTCTGACCTACAGGTTCTAACGATCGCAAAGGAAAACGATGAAAATGAAAACAAACTCAAACAAAACCGGCTTATAAAAGATTTCAGCGGTCAAAGGTACCTAAACTATGGCCACTGTGCAATAATATTTTTTCCTTAATTCTGGAGGGGGGGGGGGGATTCTGAATTATAAGATTAAAGTTGGAGTTGTGAGATTAAAG
>JBBPBX010067192.1:0-10896 GCA_038048925.1 Garcialebias charrua
GACACACCCGTGTATTGAGATTTAAACGTGGTTTTAGGGATTAAAAGATCATTCTATTTTTTGTTAATTTCGTGGCCGAATAGAATATATGTACGTAAAGTATTAAATAAATCCTTTGATTTTTGTAATTTCATCCTTTTAGGATCATTTTTGTTACTTTTCAGTTGGCAGTGTAGTGCAAATATTGATAACGCTGCCGGCTATATATAAATATATATATATATATATATATATATATATATATATATATATATATATAATATAGAAATATATAAATAGCGGATTAGATTAGCTTCCCCTAATTTTCATAAGACATTTGTGCTTTTGAAATTGTGGACCTAAAAAAATTAATAAGCGTTTTAGAAATTGTGGAACTAATTTTTTAATTAGCGGTGCCCAGCTTTGATTATAGCTTTCTTGTTAAAAGACGAGCGCACACGCAGCTTGTGTGGACTTTGTTTCATGAAGACTCTGCAACAGCTGCGTGACGCAGCTCTCTGCAGCAGGAACACGTCACGTGAACGCGCTGGAAACTATGTCATCCGAACGTTAATGTTA
Source organism: Garcialebias charrua (assembly GCA_038048925.1). Classification (NCBI taxonomy): domain Eukaryota; kingdom Metazoa; phylum Chordata; class Actinopteri; order Cyprinodontiformes; family Rivulidae; genus Garcialebias; species Garcialebias charrua. Next base: position 559 of record JBBPBX010067192.1, read on the forward strand.
ATGTTAATGCTAATGTTGTCAACAAACAGAAACAAAACAAAATAAAACAAAACAAATAAATAAAAAAAATGGACATGGACAAGAAATGGATACATCTTTATCAAAACACAGGAAGGGTCTCAGCCTAAAATTATAAAAGAACTGAAGGATCTGGATGAACTCAGGAGATGAAAAATTACAAATCAATGAAACAACTCACACTCAAAATGGACAAAATATACAGTGAAATGAACAAATACATTAGAACATGACAACATATGAAGACTCAGAACCTAAAATATATACTAATGTTGAAAATGTGATTGATGCTATTTTTTTTCCTGTAATAAAAGATAGCAAATATTATAATGAAGAGCAGTTTAATGACATCAATATATCAAATGGAGTTCTCTCTATTATTCACTTTAATAGCAGAAGTATAAATGCAAACATATATCCAAAACAAGCCCTGGACCAGATTAAAGCCCTGCCATGATGATGAAGAGTGAGCGATTCAACCGTTGAAGAGGTATTGTTCTTTTATTATTTTTTATCTAAATAATCTTTTTTTATCATAATCTTATTAACTTGTTTTTTTAACCTCTTTTGTTTTTTATTTCCAGTCTGTGACAGAGGTAGCTGCTCTCTTATCCACTTCAGGGAAATCCACCTGCAGCTAAGAAGTGTGTGATGACTGAACTGAACTCTGAACTTTTCCAGACCTGTCCCACCAAGAAGAAGTTGTGAGTACAGTAATGAGTACAAATACAACCACACTGCTGCTACTGGACAAAAACTTGATTAGTTAGATTGTAAACAGTCTGTTGCTGCTTATTGTTCTGGTTCTGACTGTTATTGTATTTATTAAGATTTGTATTATTGTTCATATAGTTTATTTATTGTAGAGTGCTGTTTATTTAAAATATCATCCAAATGGGTCACTTTTATTTATTACTACAATACAATACAAACATATTTTTGGCATATTTTCAAAATAAACATTTTGTAAGTCTTTATTTTGTCAAAAAAAAAATTTGTACCGAAAATAAACCGAAAATAAACCGAACCGAGCCCTACTTGTAGTTGAACCGAACCGAAATGTGATTTTAGCGTACCGTTACACCCCTAACTACTATTCCATTGCTTTCATCACCAGATGATCTGTGTTTGGCCGTTATATTTCTTATCTATGACAATTTTATGTCTATATTCTGTCGTTGTTTTTTTTTTACTTAATTTTTGTATGTTGCCTATGTGTTGTCTTATGTTTGTTTGTTTGTTTGTACAGCACTTTGGTTGGCCTTGTCTCTGTTTTAAGTGCGCTATAAATAAAATTATATGGTATGGTATTTGTAAATAATTTTTGCAGCTTATCATATTAACTGGCCTCCTGTTTTGCAGAGTTGTGTAAACAAAGAAGGAGTCGTGGCAAATAAAAACTAAATACCGTGAAAAGTAAATTTGAAATGACTTAAATTGAGCTCTGGGTATACATTCTATTGTAACATTCTCCTCAATCACCAAAGTATTTATAAATGACACAGGACAGTGGTGCATATAATTCATCTCCCATGTGATGATGTCCAAGTTGGACTAGAGACAGGTGGGCACTGTAAATCTTCAAGTGCACTGCATAAAAGATGAGAAGAACACCGCCATGTTGCAAATTTCCTAATACATTATGAATATATGGTAATACATTATTGATGTGTGCTGAGTTAGAAGCAAGGCATAGATACAGATTAAGCTTCATGAAGTTTTTTGTTACTCCTATAGGATCCCAAGGCTGCACATACAAACTGACCGCATGTAATATTTGACATTAAACAGCTCTAGTTGACGAGTAGGAACTCTATATAAAGCTCCATTATCTCAAACAGCCATCCTGATAAGAATCTTAAGCACTGAGACAGGCAATTAGGATTGGAGTGTTCAGACACTGGCCCCGTAGATCAAAGCTCTGAATGAGTAACGGTACGAGCCAACTGAAATGGTGTATCACCGGCTAAACAGTCTTAACATCGAGACACTATTTTGCAGTGCTACATCCATCGTTATAATCTCTTGTAACCACCAGATCAGGACGCAATAGGTCTTTCTTTTTTAAAGTGAACAAGCTTTGATGTAGCCTGGGAGATACTCACTAACTAAATAGACAAAGTTGCTTCTAAAAATTAGGATAAGGCAGCACTTAACTTGTAGATAACACTGCTATTTTTGGAGCTTCATGGAGTGTATGTGATGTCTACAACTGTGCTTTTATCCCTTCTTTGAAATACATTATAGGTTATAACCAACTAATATGATAAGAATATGAATATGCACCACAGACACAGACAATAGATAAATGATAAAACAGTTAATTTAGTTTCCCTTCATCCTAATGTTAGTTATTGTAAATGTGTGAACTGAGCCAACATTTAAGCATTTTAAAAGCAATCGGTTTCTAGGTTTACATAAGTGTCAATGAGCACAAAAGAGACTTCATTAGGTGAATTATAAATACATACCTTCTCACTCTGCTCCAGTATCTTACCATACTTTAGGGTAATTTGTGTTCCATGCATAGTGCACTGATAAAAAATATATTCAGAACTCCATCTTGTGGTTTAATAAGTTAGATTACAGCAAAAGACCTTGCAATTATTCATCATAAACAGTAACTAATCATTATTTCTCAAGCACTATACTCACTGATGTTAAATAAAAACATAGTTTGTATGTAATGTATCCACCTTATTCCTACGCCCCATGACGCTTTGCGCGAAATGTGCACACGACTTCCGGTTGACCGGAAACACCGTTTGTTTACATGCGAGTAATACAGTTGAAGACAGTCCAAACTTTGTTGTTTTAGTTCATTAAAAATGTGGGAACACCACTCGTTTTGTTAAAAGAGGAGGGACAAATAAAAAGAAATTACAGATGTTACCTGATCGCGCAGACATAATTTAAAAATACATAAATAGCGAACGCGTTTGCTCCGGCCTCTCGGCTAAGGTTTGTTAGCAGCTATCTCGGCTAAAAATACCGGTCGCGTCTGAGATCTATCGTTTTAAGACAGTAAATCTTCCAAAACTCTCATTAATAAACCCTCCCTGAATAAAAAGAAATTACAGATGTTACCTGATCGCGCAGACACAGCCATAGAGTAGGATGCAGGAACACTCTTTCTTTGTTTTGGGTCCGTGTTGAAAACACTGTTGTTTTAGCCAAAGATTTAGCTTGGTCCGGTTGTTGGTGCAGCCGCGAACAGCACAGCAGGTACCTGAACCCCGGTAGGACATTTCAGTAAACGTTCCGTTTAAACAAAAGCTGTGTTTGCTCCGATAAAATGAATGAAAATAACTTTCAAAAACACCCGCGATCCATACTCCGCCTATGGAATACAGGCACTTCCGGTGTCGGACAGGAAGTACAATGCACATTCGTTTCTACAGTGACACCCATAGATATTATATATCTATTGTGACACCCCCAAGAATAAGGTGGATTGCTTTACATGTGAAACCTTATTATGTAACTTATTAGCATCATATATCCCTAGCACTGATCAAATGTATATTGTTACTTAAATACATGTAAAATATACCTGGTTGATCATTTTCTCAACTCGTTAAAAAAGGTTAAATAATTTCATCTGAACTAGTTTCTTTAAGGAAGAAATGTTTCGTCTTCCATCCGGAAAACTTAATCAGTCTGTGGCCTGCTAACCTTATCTGTCCCATAAGTAGCGTTCATTGCTGTGTTTCAAGCCAACCTCCTGTTGAAATCTCAGAAGCCGGCTTTTAACACATACAAAAGGACCCATCTGTCCAAAACACTCACTCATCTTGACTAGCAATCAAATGTTTTACAAAGTAGGTCAGAAGGCTGATACTACTCACAGAAACAGCCTGAAGACACCAAGGCCAAAATGGTTTGTACAAACCTTTTTCTCAACTCATTGTTCAATATACGTTTGGTATAGTTTATTCTTCTTCTGCAAATCTGCTTGGTTTGATCTGGATGTGGGAGTCAAGAAACTAAGTCAACAGTCACTTTTTCAGGATGGCACAGTACTTTATCATGCTGAAAGAGGCCACTGCCATCAGGGAATATTGTTGCTGTAAGTGTACACGAGCTGTGATAATGTTTAGGTGTGACCTACGTGTCAAAGTAACAGCACATAAATCCCAAGATGCAAGATTTCCCAGCTCAGACCACCAGACTGCCTCCTAAAACTACAAAGTATTTTTGCCCTAGCTGTCTACACAGTGTCAAAGAAAAGATGATCCGTCAGATCTATATTCCATTGCTCAATCCAGTTCTGAGTCTCACATGTCCAATACAAGCACTTTCAGTGATGGGTAAGACTCAGCATGAACGCCTTGACTGGTAAGCAGCTACACAACCCAATAAGCATCAAGCTGCGGTGCGCTGTGTGATCTGACACCTTCCTATCATAGCCGATATAAAGGTTTTGAGGAGTTTAATGGCTCTTTAATGGGAACCACAGGATCTGACCCTCTGCACTCCTTGCTCACATCAATGAACCTTGGGCACCAAAAATGATCTTGTCATTGGTTCACTGATTACTTCACCTGAGGTACCAATAACTGCAAACAACTCATAAGACATGCTGTTTAGTAAAATATTGTTTTGTCATAACAGTTCAACCTTCATTAGTACGGTTTAAAGGCACAAGCGTGTTCATTTTTTCTTCCTTCGTAGTAGGTTTTTATGCTCATCCGTATTTCATAATTTAGTTTTTACATAATTTTAGTTCAGACAAACGTCCTAAAAATGACTTAAAACTTGTAATTTGGTTTCAATGTTGTTTGGTTTTCTTCTTAAAAGTTTGATTTCACTTAAAATATGAGCAAACCTACTTTTATAGTTCAGCTTCTTTGTGTCTAAACAGGATTTTCTCAATTTTACCGTTACAATAACTTATTGCTATTTTGGGGGGATTAACTGGTCAGAATAAACAAATTACACAATCATCTTTCTTCAGGATTTGTGTAAACCAGTGGTGTAGTCTATGTGATACGCAGCTATACAGAGTATACCCAATAGAAAAGATTGGGAATTTCATTATAGCCACTTAAAGAGGCCCAGTGACACGAGCCGATGTCATGTATCATTGCCAATGGTACATGACATGGGCTTGTGTCATTGTCAACCCATTTGGAACATTTTATAGACACATTGGCCCTCATGCACGAACATGTTCATATTTTTATCCTAAATTTCTCCTACTTTTGTTCATACGAAGCGTTCGTACAAACATGCCACGTCAGATTCAACAAACTCTTCTATCCTCAGGAAAAGTGTGTAAATGAGCTGCGTACTATGATGAATCCCACCTGTTCTATTCGCCTGCGCGTGCACGCGGAGAGGTTATTTACATAATTCCCACCCCTCAAAACACCATATAAGGCTACCTCCTACTGTTAAGGTGTGATCTTTCAATTTACATGTATGTGTTACAAACCCCCTTCTGTTAAGGTGTGATGTGTTGTTTTGTCAATTTAAATAGAATGGGCATGTTAGGTATTTTGTGGTGTTATTTCAGTTTCCAATTTCATATGTTGGTGCGTGGCTTGTATAAAACTTCTCTTTCTCACAGCTTTCATTCATTCAGAATTGAAAAAGACTTCTGGACAGAAGTCGAAACGTTTTCTGCAACAAATAAAGTCCAGTTGATCCTGTATTGAACGCCTTTTTTGATATAAGGCTACGTTTCCTGCCTCAGAGGCAAAACGTGTTCGTTCATAAAATGACAGCGAAAAGTAAAAAGAAGAACTCTACCGGTGCGGAGATTGAAGTTCTGCTCTCTGAGGTCAAGAAAAGAAAATCTGTCCTTATTAGCAGCGTCACTCATGGGAGTAAATGACCAACTAAAGCCAAAGAATGTTTGTTTATAATAAATGTGGACCTTAAAATATACATGCGTCCTGGTGGCCCACTGGGTAAAGCATTGCACCGCTTATCGAGACCTCGTGGGTTCGATTCCCACAAGGTATGACTATTTTTTTTTCCTTCTTTCTTTAGATTATTTATTCATTCCAGATTAAAAAGACTTTATGCTTCATTTCTTGTTGTATTGTAAATAGTTTTCTTGTGTTTTTTAAATCTGGAATGAATTAAAAGGAGAAAAAAAACGTTGTCCCATGTGGGAATTGAACCCATAAGGTTCGGAACTGCGACGCAACGCTCTTCTCATTGAGCTATCTGAGATCTATGACAGCAACAGGAGGAGGTCAACCTAAAGTCTGCGTTACCGAAGTCTGCGTTACCGAGACAAATTAAACTTAAATTAATTCATAATTTAAGTTGGTTTCAGTTTGAGATCTTCATATTAATATTGTAGTGTTAGAAAACGGCATTGATAACAAATTGATTTTAATTTAAATACTTTAATCCGTTAGTCATTATTACATTTAAAATTATAATTCGACTTCAAACAGAACCTATTGTCAAAAACAATTGTGGTGCGTGACTTTTTTAAACTCTAAATATTTTCTAAATAACGAAATATGAAGTTATTAGTGGAGAAATTCCGTCTGGATGACAGCAGACCGACTGCTCGTAAAATATACGACAGGTCCGGACCACTCGTAAATTTTGTTCGTATCTGAAAAAAATCGTAGGATACGAAAACATTGTTGAATGCCACAAATGATCCTAAATCACTCGTACGCACAGTTTAAGAACAAATCTGTGCGTACGAACGGTTCGTGCATGAGGGCCATTGAGTTGGTTCAACCTATTTTTTGTATAAATAATACTTCTGTACTTACTATTTAATACTTGAACATGTTTTGCTTTGATACTGTTTCATAAATTCTATGACGTGTTTTGAATACAAAGCCAACTGTGGTACAAAGTTTGATGTACATTTATTCAAATAAAAGCATCCAAAAAAAATTGAAATGTCCAATAAGCTTAAAAATCAAACCAAATTAACAATTGCATTTTACTAACCAGTGTGCTCTGTTTCTAAGCACAGTATACCAATTACAAAAATGTAGACTACACCACTGGTGTACACATATGGAGATATATATTGTATTTTCAGATAAAATGGTGCAAAGAATGGATATTTTCATGCTGCCACTTCTTAAATTGCCACTTGGTCGTGTCTCACGTCTCATAAAATGGTAATTTTGCTCATAAAATTGTTGTTTATTTCATTTTTTAAAACATTTATGATAAACAGCAGTGAGAATTGAACAAGACTTGGTATGAAAGCAAAGAGAAAACTGTCAGGTCACTCACTTTATACTGATGGCGTATTCATTGCACTCTTTACTCCTGTGTCGAACTAGATATGTGCTGTTTTCTCTGTCCAGGAGCTCCACCTCTGCTTGGTATCTCTCCATTGGCCCTGCAAACCTGAACCATCAATAAACAACTACTGCACTTACACTGCAATCAATCATTCTGAATATGAAGATGAGACCAGTCGATACAGCTGATAACACAGTGTAAGAACACATTCTGCAACACAGCTTTGTTTTTTATCTCTCTCTCTTCTTTGTATCTGCCACTTACCAGAGCTGTGCAGAATAATCGACAGGTTTTGGAACCTGGCAGAGAGAAGAATTGTGGTTATTTTGCGTTTTTTAAAACAGTCAATACAGAAGGTGGAGGTCATTACTGCTAATGTGATATTCAAGCTGTATCTAATGGCTAAAACAAGTCTACACCAATGAAGAAAAAGCAATTCTAAGCACTACATCTCTTTGGCAAGACATTAATAGTAGCCATTATCTGCTGAATGCATTGTAATCACACTAAATTCTGTCTTATTGATTTGGATAACCATGAACACTTACACATGGGCAAGGCCTCACAGCATCACTTGGAAAGAAGCCAGTCTTGCTTGTTGCCACAGTTTTGCCCTGCAATAGCAACCGCGTGTTAATCGCATTATATTTGTCTGGGAGCAACCACACTTCTGCCTCTCTGCCTTCCCTTCCTTTTCTCTTCCCCCTCCCGCTCTTGCTTCAGTAAATCCTCAGCAATTAGCGCACAACAAGCAGTGCATCTAAATTGCAGCCCAAGTTAATTATGGTTCAAACTCTGCCGGCAGTTAGATTTGTACTGCATCAAAACAAGGGCGCCGTTTAACACTAAATAATAGATTTTATTCTGGTCTTTTAATATCCAAACAGTGTGTGAGCGCTGGCTCACGCTAAAGACAAACAACTGCTTTTGAGGAAACCTGCCGGAAGCATCCACAGGCTTTGCATGTAAATTAATGAATCTTTGAACAAACAAAATTTTTGTCTTTAAATGGAACAAATTGGTAAAACCAGTTGCACTAGTTTGAATACAAAGGAGCCATTCATGTTGTACGGCTTTAATTCCCTGTCGTGCAGACGGCAATAAAAAATACACCAAGTTTGACATAATTTGAGTTTACAACTTTGAGTTTGAGGTCAATTTGAAGTTCATTGAGTGAACCTGAGAAGGCAAGAAGTGGTGAAGGCTAGGGAAACTCCTAATTCAGCTTCCTGCCCTGTTTGTGTTTTTCTCCTCAGTCCTCTTTATTAGAGTATGAAATGATTTTTTGGAGCCATGCAAGCTCTGGCAGTAACTAGATTGCAAAGCGAATCTTTACCCATCTCTGTGATTCATTCTGTGTAATAACATTTCATCAAAGGTTTTTAGAGAGCCCTTCTCTATTTGTTATGCTTTCGATAAGCGTATGATAAAGATTAAACTTATTACTCTGTTGGCATAAACAGGCAGCAGCCAGAGGATCAAATGAAATTACAGTGATTGATTGTATTGTTCTGCCAGGGGGATGGGGGATAATTGCCTTCTGGGTAACAGGGGATATGAATTCTCAATGTTCTGTAATTCCATCCTCTGGCGCAACTGGAGACGCCGAAGATTAAAAGCACCCTGTGGACTTTTCATTGTAAACAAACAAGGTTCTGTTCAGATTCAGGGTTTCTCCCCAAACCATGTTGGGTGTCACTTCGAGACCTCTCAAACTTGTTGAATTGGAGCCATTTAGCGAAACTATTTTCTTTAAACCAAATTCTTCATCATCTTCTTTTTTTTTTTTTTATTAGTATGTGCAATATTGACAGCTGATTAGTGCCACCAACAGATTATATGCATCACTGTTAGCAACAGAAAGTATTTAATCTAACACTTGCTCTTCTCAAGGGCGGACGTCTCCTCTCGGTCTCCGCTTTGCTTTTGCTTTGTCTTGTCTGTGAAACTGTCTGAGAGCCTCTCTTCTACAAAATCTTCCAAATCATAACTATGGACTTCAATTTAGTCAGTTGGTCCCTCAACACAACTGATAACATTTCTTCAAAGAGAAGACAGGCTGTAGGTGAGCCGATTTGCCCTGTTGGCCTGCACACAGCTGGATAGCTCATCGACTTGGAAGACTTGATGATGTGTCTATCTCTGCTGTCATCTGTGGATCTTAAGGACGCATATTTAATTGGATTTATGATAACTGGTTCCTGCTCTTGGATTCGGCTGGTTCCTGGTCTATCAACACACAAGGAAGATGTCGGCAGCAAATCTGGATCTGGTCAGGCTGCCTGCCTTACATGATGGCTTGGTTCATGTCTCGAGAATTCAGACTTTTGGCTGAATGGATTAGATCTCTGGGATTTTTTCTCAGGCACGTTCCATTGGTATGGCCATTTAATTTGGACATTTCGAAAGCGAGTGGACTGACACAGGCTGAAAGTAGATGTCATTAAAGTTCTGTCTGTCCCCAAAACAAATCGTGTTTATCTGAAATTTGGCTCACCGACTGGCCTTGACAGGCCGTCTTATCTCAACACGCCTGTAGAAGTTTTTTAAACCTTACACTCTCATCCTCCCAAACCTCCTACTGAGAAATTCCACAGACTTTTCAGAGGAGCCCAGCTGAATAAACATTATATCATCATTTCAGGACTCTGGATTCACCTCTGGCCGTCCTCGGTGAGTGTGCACAGATCTCCCCAGAGGGAACTACTGTATATCAAAGTCAAAGTCAACTTTATTGTCAGAACTGCAATATGTATAGGACATACACAGGACCGAAATTGCGTTTCTCTCAGTCCCTCGGTGCAACAGTAACCATCTAAACACTAAACACTAAAACATTTAATAAACATAAGCATAAAATAGTAAAAGTGTAACACTGTCCTGAGTTTTTTCATAATAGTATAAAAGTATGAAAATTTACACCAACACTGAAACACCAAACACCCCTAAAACACCAAACACCCAATGAACATAAGCATAAAATGAAATAATAAAAGTGTAATACTGTCCTGAGTTTTTGCATAGTAGTATAAAAAGTATAAAAAGTATATCTATAAAATAAACTGAAGGTTCTAGCATTGACAT
>JBBPBX010067193.1:0-10131 GCA_038048925.1 Garcialebias charrua
TAAGTCACAGGAAACCCAAAACTGTTAGTTATTATTATTAAGCTGCAAAAGTGAAAAAAATGTGCGGCACGTCAAAAACGAAACTAAAAACAGTGGGGGGGTTGACCACCCTGCACCACCGCCTGTGGTGCTGCGCTTTAGGTTTAGTTTTAGAGATTAATATGTTAATAGGTTTTTATAGGTTTAGAGATTAATATTTTTTGCCTTTTATTTGTGAAACAACGTCCGAGGAAGCTGGTTCTGGTTTAGTCGATTGGACCCGGTGTTACACCACATTCTGTGACCTGCAACAGTTCATGCAACACCGCCCCCTACAGTCACAATATACGTTGGTCACAGAATATGGTGTAACACCGGTTCGCAACGCGCTCCAAACAGGAAGTTGATTCATTTTCTGTTCTTTAACTGCGACGTGATGACGTCACTACGAATACTCTACGTGAAATTTAAAAACTCGATAGAGGTCCAAGTAATCGATGTGTCGATTACTCGAGAAGTCTGTTAAAGCCCTAGTTTTTTGCGTGTTTTCAGTAACGTACTGTTGCTGCACAGTTCATGTTAAAAACTAACTGACTCGTCTCTTCCAGTTCATTCCAGACGGTTACGTGTCCCACCTGTCCCAGCTCGACTACAACCAAAGGTCTCGGCCCGCCAAGTCCACCAGCACCTGTGTGGTCCTCCGAAAGGGCAGCTTGGCTCTGGGTGCAGCCGGGGGAGACTTCCTTCGGAAACACAACCACATCTTTCGCACCATTTCTTCTCAGCAGCCAGGAGGGGTGGGGACTGCTTCCCCCACTCAGCTGGCTCGAACCGAACGCACCCTGAGCCAATGTGAAGGGGAGCGCGAGCGAGCGGTTGCACCAGCAACCCAGAGGAGCATGAGCTTAGCAGCAGGGTGCTGGGGTCGCAGCGGGAGCACCAAGGAGGCCGGTGGGGGACAGCTTGGACCGAAGGGAAGTTCTCAACAAAACTGATGGTTTTAAAGGACCATGATCCCTGGACACAACCAGAAGGAGGAAAAGAGGAAGAGGTTCTGAACAATAAGTGGAGCCATGAACCCAAGAGGACGAAACAGCTCTGTAGCATGAGTGTTTTCATTGAACTGTTCAGGAAATGACAGACAAGTATCAAACAAACTGAACTCCTTCCTTTGTCCTTTCTGATCTTTCTTCTGTCCAACCACATGAGCTCAGGACGAACGGAGGCAGCGTCACGTTCAGTTCACCACAAGCCTGAGGCCCAGTTTCTTTTCTGTTTCCACCTGAACGCCGTTACGACCCGAGGCCGTTTGTTGTCAGTGACTGTGCAGTTGCATGTTGCTGATCCATCGTAACAAACACCCAGAAACGACTGGAAACAAGGAAAAAAGGCCGTCACCAATCATGGCAGCACAAGAGAGATGGAGTCTGGACTTCACCACACCAGTTGAGAACCTTGGAGAATGTTTTGTAGCATTTTAGAGACCCCCTCACGAAGGCTGTTTCCAGTAACTGCATTAGCAGCTCGATGGTATGAACCAGTGATGATCTCGTTGATTCCATCCCCTCTCAGTGTGGCGTCTTGGCCACCAGCCTTAATATGTCACCATGCATTTACCCTGCACAGGGAACAGGAAGCCTAAAACCAGGGCATGTAGCTCTCTGTGGTCTACAGCAGCATTCCCTTTATGTAGTCACCTGCTTGTACACCTCACATCCACCTGCCGGTAGCATTCAGTGTCCCACATGTGCTGCTGCACCTGGGACACAACTCAGTCGGGTGGGGGTCGTCAGCTTTGGTTTTAGCACACAGGATGGACTCTGTGCTCCTGGCTGAGGTTTAGTGAACCTGGTGCAGGAAACTGATGTTGCTTTTGTTCAAAGACCTGGGGTTTTACCAAAAAGAAGCTAAACTGGTTTGAATGTTACAAAGACTATCGATCATTTCAGACGTGAATGTGTGGTTGAGAGAAGATGCGTGCCTGATCGAACACAGTTTCACTGCTTCTGTCTGCTGAGCTGTACGTTTTCATGCAATGTGGAGAAAACGTTAAGAAAAATACACATAATCTCTGATCCAGTAACACAATGTGAACAAAACCAGTTCAACATTAGACCGCTCCAGTAGTTTACAGTCCATTCCAGTCCCATCATCGTGTCTTAAGGGGTCGTCACTGTCGTAGAATATGATGGTTATATGTTGTTGTTGTTTTTTTTTTTGTATTTGGGCCACACAAGTACTGAAAAACCCTTAAACTACAAACCAGAGCCCTATAGGTATAAATTGAATTTATTATTATTATTATAGGGCTCTGCTACAAACCAGTTGAGGACACGCCCGACCACAAGCTGATGACGTCAGGATCAGGCAGGGTGTGGTGGCGCTCGCCGCATTCTTCCTCTCGTTCCTCTTTTAAAACAAATCGTGGACCTTGAAAGTTACATTAAGCACAGTCTCATGCACTATCTCACCTGATCTGTTAGTGCTTGTGTTAAGAATGACTGTCAGCTACTACCACACCAAATTTTACTTCAGTTTCTGTAAAATGATACGCTGCGATTTGTGTGCAGGCAGCTGATCAGCTGTGACGGCCATGTTGAATCAGGTGGACTCCAGTTGTCGAACAGCCAGTAAAACTTTACAAGAGTTCAACTGAAACCCGTCAACTGGCTCACGAGATATTTTATTAAAAAGATCAAAGAGGAGGAGGATTTGAGCAAAGATCTTGTGTGTTACGTTGTGTTACACCCTCCGTCCCAGCGTGTGTGTTGTGAGCATAAGTTGAAATATAAGTGAGGTACCAACTTCCATTTTCGATGTGTAGCTGCGTCTAAAGGTGAGAAAGGCTCCTTTCAGCTGTTTGCGTTGCCAGGTCACAATCCAAAATGACTGCCAACATATACTGTAGGTCTGTCTGCTTATCTGGCAAACAACTTCAAAAACAAGCAAAGTACCAACTTCACTTTGGTACAGTATGTAGCTACTTCTAGATGTTGGGTTTGTCACTATTGAAAATTCGGCTGCCAAGTCTAAATCCATGCTGGACCCCCCCCCCATATGAACTGGCCACCCCAATAATTTAAGGAAACTATGCTTTTTTTATATTACTTAAAAGTGTTGTTTCCTCACATGATTGGGGCGGCCCTTCGGATGGCTGAAGATGATCTCCAGTGGTAAAGTCACCACTGGCTCCAAGTTTGTGCCTCGTGGTGAATAAAAGTGATCCCTCCACTCACCAGGATCTACCTCGGTTCTTCTCCACAGTGTAACTACCACTTGAATATCTTGCACCAAAAACATTTAGGTTACCTTTCATTCCATGTTGGACTCCAGTCCATGTCCCTCAGAGACGGGGACACGCTGCTTGTTTTTACAGAGATTGAATGAACGATTGATCAGTGATGTTCACTGAACACAGCAGGGAGGTCCTTGCTGTTTGAACCCCCTGATGGAAGCTGCACTCAGCCCTTTATCAGAGAAAGGACCTGCACGGAGCTTCTGGTTTACTTCTGATCAGCCGGGTCCAACAGAACATGGTTGAATGTACTGGTGGAGTTCACCGCTCAGACTTCAGGAAAGGTTTTTCTGTTCTACTGAGCGTTGAATGTTCGTCCTCTGCTCTGGATTCTGTTCCCGAGCCGTGTTTTTGTAAATAAGATGTTTCTTTACTTGGGAGCCACGATGCTGTTCTGGAACCTTCAGGTGACATTTGAAATGTAGCATTGTATTTGTTTGTTTGATTGTTGAGGAACGGACCAGAACCAAGTTCTTTGATCCAGCTGTGCAACGTTCCAGACTGGGCCCAGCTCCGAGTCGTCAGAACCACTCACGCCTGCAGACACATCTGGAATCAGTGTTTGTTTCCACGCTGCTGCTGACCTCCGCTCTGACGTCACAACAGGAAACTGCTGAAACATTTTGTAGGACTCACAACTTTAAGAAAACCTGACGGAGGTTTGAGTGCATGAACGTTAAACCTCCTGATCTGCTGCGAGCCGTCTACAATTCACTTTCAAACTTTACAATAAAGAAGCAGTTGTCATGATCCGTGTCTTTTGTCTCATTTCTGAGTGTTTCAGTGATTCTGGTATCTTGTTGTGTGAAAACTTTTTTTTAAATTGAAATTTATTCATTTTCAAGTCAACAACTCAAAAAATAAAAACATACATTCAAAATAAAATGAAAGGCACCAGATGTAGAATAATCTTATAATCTCTGCCCCTTTTTACCCAAATATACTCACAACAACAATTTACCAAAGAACAAAGTTAACTACATGACCAAATTAAAGACTTCATCAACTCAAACAACGATTATAAATTCTTATGCTATTTTTCATTCCAGATGCACAACCTTTTTGGTTGTTATCTACCAGGATGACTGAGCTTACAAAACTTTTACCTTTGAGACTTACAGAGGTTTTGTCTGCACTCCTGAGTGGTAGACTTTCTTAAAACATGATAGAAGTTAATGTGTCTATATGTCGCCTATTATTATCCACCTGACAGGGGTTTCTTAACTTTATATATTACTCTTCTGTCAACTTTAATGTGGCCCGAACAACAATTTGTACCCCCACAAATGTTATATCAGAACGACCGGCTCGGTACCGTGATGCACATTATTACTTTTATTGGTGTTTCGAATAACCATGGCGACATAATTTGCAAACAAAGATGCAATTTTTATTAGTCATTTTTCATAGATTCTCATTCTGAAATATCCAAGCTGGCCACCAGAGTTAAAAAGGAAAAATACTGTAAATCAGACATTTTTAGAGATATTGAGCTGAAATAGGTGACGTATGAGGGCAAGGCCCAGTAAATGATTTCAAACAAATTCAAGATGGCCACCAAAGCTAAATTTAAATGGCTTTAACGCAGCTGTTTTTACACATAGCGTTAAAATTTGGTGTGGTTACAGCAGAGAAAGTTCCTCATCGCATACCGAATCCAAAGAAAAAATCCAAGATGGCCACCAGCTTGAAAAAATGTTTTTAACTCATTGATCTAAAACAGCTAAGTCTGGTCCTCTCGACTTTCAAAAAACAAAACAAAAAAGTAGAAACGTTTTGTCTTTCGTCCGAAAGACTTCCTCAGTCTGAGGAGCTGTATTCAGTCTTATAAATAGCACCTCTCTCACAGTGGATCAACCAGTTTGCTGCTGACAGCTGAAACCAGCTGCTCACATGATCAACTCATTGATGTCTTTAATTTTGAGCTGAAATGTTGTGTAGCTGAAAGCGAACTCCCAACACACACTGTCAAATAAAAGAGGCTGCCACGTGGAGGTCCTCAGAGTGTCTCCAGTGTGTTGTGTCATGAAGAGATGGTGTTTTTTCACTGAAATGGGAGGAAGCTGGAAATACATGTAGTGGAAAAATTAAGATATTTAGTGGCAGATGAGGAGAACATTGCTGGTGGAGATGCTCAGTCATCCAGGACATGGTAAGTTCAAAAAAGTTCAAGACTTTATTTGTAACAGAAGACATTTAACGTCTTCTGTTACAAAGTCCAGTTGATTTTGTCTTGAACTTTTTTTGAATTTGTTACGGTAACTAAAGTTTAACTAAGGTCAAACCACTGCTCTCTGACCAGTCAGGACGTCCCACAGAAATGTTACGTCTTCCTCAGCCAGAGACGACAAAATCATTTTAGTTTGGACATAAAGAGCAACAACTCACTTGAAGTGCACATGAACATGTAGCACTAAAATGTTGTTCCATGTGAACGCAGAATGAAACGCTCCACGGTGACGGCCTTCGCCTCATAAAGGCAGGAAGTACTTCCTGGGTGTAGTGTGTTCCTGCAGCTTGCTTGTATCTCCAGGTTGGTACCCAAAAGAAACGTTGGTTACGTATTGTAACCCCAGATTCTATGAGTGTAGGCGTAGCCCTTTAAGCCACGCCTATTGGATTTATCCCTGCGCTTCCTGCCAACACTGAAGACTTGTAGTCCACGCCCACCTGCTGTGGGCCACATCTCAGTCACTATTTAAGCGGCCATTGACCGAGAGACTGCTCCCAAAAAGGTTAAAAAAAATTCAGCCAAATGAGAGGCAGTGAGGCCCCGAGGCTTAAAGGGCTACGCCTACACTCATAGAATCTGGGGTTACAATACGTAACCAACATTCTATTTCGTGTAGGCTCCGCCCTTTAAGCCACGCCTATTGGATTAAAGGCAGAGCAGGATATGGTCCATGCCTCACTGGGTCTGATTGGAAACCATAACACACTCAGGCAACTGCCACACCTCAATAAGCATGAAGATGCACCGCCAATTGAGACAAAAAGTATATAATATAGCAGCCAGGTGGATAATCCTCATCATCTGATGGTAAATGAACGACCCTGAATTCATAATCAAAATCAACAAGGCAGATACAACAGTGTCATTCATCAATAAGTCTATTGATGCAATCACTCCGCTACAACCCTGAGAACAGAATGCGTCAGGGAGGAGCTGGAAACGTTCTGCAAACAAAACAGATAAAGGGAGTCGCTGACAACCAAGAGGCCGCCTGAACAGATGTCCTGCACAGAAGCCCTCCGTGCAAGGCTGTGGAACTACAATCCCTCTAGAGAAGTGAACTCTTATGACATCCCCTGTCCACGTGGCACCGGAGGCTCGACTGAAGGTGGACGCTCTGCGTAGCCTGTGGTAAGCAGATGGCAGTCTACGCGTCCACGGGGGTAGCTAGTGCGGCCGGCACGTTCCTCCCGAACATTCGGACCCAGTTTCGCCTTACCTCCGCCTGATGACTAGCCGCCGTGTCGCCCCACTTCATTGAAGTGTGCGGGGCCGGCCCTACCCCCTACCGAGGGAGAAGTCGTGGTCGGCATGGCCGCCACGACGACGAGCTAGGCCCAGCCCAGCTGAAGAACCAGACCCAGCTCCACTCCAGCCTCTGACTCAGCTGGGCGCCGTCTCCTGAGGACGTAGGACAGACGCCACTCCACGCAAACAAGTGCAGAGTGTCAGACAGATTGTTGTTCCTGCTCTCAAACTGTTAAAACACATGAGCCTGGTCTGAGAACAGTTGTTTTCAGCCAGGACTTTTTTCATTTCTTCCTCCCACAGACCAGATGGAGTCAGGTAAAACCACCGATCTGTCATGAGGCGACGTTTGTCAGACCTGCACAAGTCAAACCGGGCTCAGTGCAGGGGTCGTGATGCAACGGGCGGTAAACACCCCCTTCAGAGCCTCCTATGGGCCAATGCAAACTCTGTCCACTAGGCGGAGGTAGAGGACAGGCTATCTCTCTGGTGCAGCAGAACGTTTGTTAAATTACAGCGCTGTCTGGCTTCAGACCTGCTCTCTGACTGGTTAAGATGACTATTCGCAACAATTACACTCGGCAGCTTGCAGAGATGCCGCCCAGGTTCATTGCAGTTTTGGAGACAAAACACATCTTGAGGACAGGCTGCAGTTGGAGACTACAGGAACTGTTAGTGAAATACGTCATTTCCGGAGTCCCACTCGGGACCGGCTTCCGAGTGGGTCCTGAGTACTTCCTGTTTCCCAAAGAACCAAGCAGACTCGGGCAGTTTCTGGATTTGTCATTTTTCAACAAACGTATCACTTGAGTCGTTCCTTCTACATGCTGACGATAAAACGTATTTTCAAATCGTGACACGGGGATGGATTCATCTCACTCGATCGCAGAGACGCATTTTCCACATTCCAATCATAAACAAACACAGGGAATTCCTCAGGTTTGCTTTCAAGAGGTTTGCTACCAATACGACTGCATGACGTCAGTACGTTCTCGCTCCCCGCATCTCCACGAAAGTTATCGGGCGGTGTGCAACCGCTGAGTCAAGGAGCACGAAAATTCTGTTATTCACTCGGCTTGACGATTGATTGCTTCTGTCTCACTCCTAGAGGAAGCGGAAGCCCAGACTGGTGAATAAAATGTCCCACTTGGTTTTTCACCATAAACTGGGAAAATGGCTCTGTTACTCCAGTCCACAAGGTATTTTTACTGGGACGACCCTCTGCTCCACAGCTGTTTTATCAGAACAGAGGAAGGAGCCACTGACGTCACTTCTTCAGTACGTCAGCCTCACGCAGGTCAGTTCCAACGTTACAAATAATGAGATTATCAGGAATGATGGCTGCCGTTCACGTAGTAGTGAAATTAAATTTACTACACATGCACCATTTCTCAGAGATGGTTTTTTACGTCAGAAAATCGACCCAGTACATCACAAATGGCTCCGGGTCACGGTTTCTCCATCACTGAGAACAGACCTGTATGGCAAGCTCTTTTAACATAAAATCGTGTAGTCTAACTATCCATAATTACATTCTAGATATCAAAGAATGAGTTTCGACCAGTCACAATTACTGTTGACTAGTCAGAATGTTAATTTGAGATGGACCTGGTCTTTATGGGGAATCCCAGGACCTTTGTCAGAGCCCCTGGGCAAAGTGACGTCATTCAAGCAGTTGCGTCCTTTTTCCGGATGGGATAGCTCCTGCCTGGCACAGTCAGTAAGGGGGGGGGGGCCTCCAGGTACGTCCCTTCACATAAACGTTCGGAGCTGCTGACAGTACACAATGTCCTGAAACACTAGACGTCACGTACATAAATCACCAGCTCCTTTTCCTCCTCCGTCAGGAGCTGGCAGGCTGAGCACGCGGTGCTGAACCATGGCCTGCTGTGCGTGTTGGACTCCAAACCACAACTCACAGAGTGGTTGCTTGTCCTCCGCCATGATGAAGCCAAATTCACATCCTGTGCATTTTTTGAAGGTCGTTTGAAAGACATGTTGTCTCGTGGAAAAAATCTTCATTAGTGTTAGATGTGAAATTTTTTCTGGGAGCAGTCTCTCGGTCAATGGCCACTTAAATAGTGACCGAGGTGTGGCCCACAGCAGGTGGGCGTGGACTACAAGTCTTCAGTGTTGGCGCGAAGCGCAGGGATAACTCCAATAGGCGTGGCTTAAAGGGCGGAGCCTACACAAAATAGAACTTTGTTTAACGCCATTGTTTAAAAAAAAAAAGAAAAGGTTATTAGAAAAACACCTCCATGTTGGAAGAGACGAGTCAGTCTGACTGAAAACAAGGCCTCGTTTTTCTGAAGGTTTGGAGGGTCTTCACAAAACTCCTAGCCTGGTTAAAACCACACCCTGTCCTTCACTTCGCTTCAGACTAGGGTCTGGGACCTCTCCATTTTAAAACGATTCTTGCTGGAGGCGTGGGCTCTGCTGAGGAACAAAACCATTGGATATTTTGAACAGGAAAAGCATTCTGCTCCCTCCCCTCAGAGCCATGTATGGCTGCTCCCCGTGCTCTGGTGAACTTGACAACTGCTCCGCCTCCTGTTTTCTCTTGCTGCCGGCTGCCGCGCTGGAAATTCTGTGTTTATATGTTAATAAAACGTTTTAATAAAATACAATAAAACCATGGATCGCTGGTCCAGCTCACCAGAAGACCAGAACATCTGATGGGACTCGGTCAGCAACGTAAAACCCGAGTTTAATTCTCGTGACAACCTCAGCCATTTCCTTGTTCATTTCAGCGGAGGGAGAGAAGGAGGAGGGCGCGAGCGATCACTTGACTTTTGGCCCAAAAAACAAAAGAAAACTCCAGATAAGGGATTAAGAAGGGGAAATTAATAAATTTGTGTCACATATAAAACAGTTCTGCATCGCTTTGCATCGCTTTGAATGAGAACATGCCGGTGCTCGCTGACTGCGCGCTGGCAGAGCCCTTTTATAGGGCTCTGCGCGCTGGGACAGGTGGGGGCGTGGGTTAGGGTCCAAAACTCCGTCCCTTCTGTTCTCTGATTGGTCCGAACAAAAATCTACCGGAGAAATGGTTGTTAATGAGAGAAGTCCCAGACTGTGCAGTGAAGGGAAATGAGAATTGAGCGGAGCTGTGCAGGAAGGCGAGGGCCAGGCTACAAAACTCCAGACTACAATTTAAAAAAAGTCCTAACGGGGGAAATACCCCCCCCCCCCCACATACACAAACACACACCCAAATGCTGTAGAAAAAAATTTTTTTTCAACATAAAACCCTTAAAGAGTTCAAATTCAACAAGATAAGATACCATACCATACCATACCATTTTATTTATAAAGCACTTTAAACAGGAACAAGTCCACACCAAAGTGCTGGACAAACAAACACGCAACAGGTAAC
>JBBPBX010067195.1:0-14756 GCA_038048925.1 Garcialebias charrua
ATCGTTAAAAAGCGCACAAATCGTCAGACAGTTACAAATATTTTTTTTATCCAGGCATGTGAATGGGGTACTATATTTTGTGAGTTAAATCACTTGCAGTTGTGAAAACTGTGGAGATTCCAGCACAGGGTGTCTGAGCCTCATCAACTGTGATTGAGCCTTCATGAGGAGGGATCTGTCATTAGTGCCCTCTGCAGCTGTAATACTGGGTGACAGTACAACTGTAGTAGTTTTTACTGATGAAGATGCTAATTCTGACACACTCTCAACACGCTCTCAACACGCTCTCAGCACGCTCTCAGCACGCTCCTGTACAGGTGAGGTGGGAAGCGGGTACACGCTTGATTGCCACATACACCAATTGATGCTGAGTAGAGCTTACTCTTCAAGTTAACACTTAAATCAAACAGAAATAACAACTACCGGTAGATAAATTGCATTTCCTGTGAAAATGCAGTGTGAATGCTAATTGCTGCAGATCTTGCTGAAAAACTGCTGAAATTAGCTAAAAAGACTTGCTGAACTTTAGCTGAAAAGGAAGAACAAGCATAAATTAGCAGAAGAAAGAATGAACACACATTTGCTGAATTAGGTTTAAATAACAGAAATAAGCACAAAGTTAGGAAATTAAATAAAAAATCTGCAACAAAAAAAGCTGAAAAGTGGCTGAAAAAACAGACAGAAGCTTAAACTACCAGAAGGAAGCAGAAAGAGCTGAAATGAGTTTTAAAAAGTGGAATTTGCTAAAAGAGATTAAAAATATATAGCAACAGTTAAATAGTAGCTGAAATAACAGAACTTAGCTGAAATACGCTGAAAGGAGTATAACAAGCTGAAATTAGCAGAAAAAAAATGAATTAGTCTGAAAGTAGCAGAAATTACCACAAAAAACTTGAATTTATCTGAAAGCTAAAATGAGCTAAAAGGCTAGCTGAAAAGGTAGAACAAGCTCAGATTTATAGAAGAAAGCAAAAAGATAGTTAGGCTGAAAGAAGCAGAAACCAGTGCAAAAAATGTGGAATTAGCTGAAAAGGCTAAAATTAGCATATTAACAGCTAAATAGTAGCTGAAGTACCAGAAAAAGCTCAAACGCAGAAATAAGCAGAAAGGAGAATAACAAGCTGAAATTAGCAGGAAGAAGTTAGAAGAAGCACAAAAATGTTGTAGTTAGCAGAAAGAATCTGAAAGGAGCACAAAACAGCTGAAAGTAGCTGAACAAAGTTTAAATGTGCACAAGGAAGCTGAATGAAGCCGAACCAGAACAAAATGTGAAAGGAGCAGTAAAAGGTTGTAATAATAATAATAATAATAATAATAAACTTTATTTGTATAGCACCTTCCACAATGCCTTGCATTGACCAAGGTGCTTAACAGGATAAAAAGAAAAATAAACGGGAACAATAGATCAATGAAAATAGAATAAGAAACCACAGCGATAAAAGAAGGCAATGGAAATAAAAAATGCTACATACTAAAATAACACAAGTAATAAAAGTTACACACAGAAAGCTTTTTTGAACAAGTGAAATAAAAATGCAATTGAAATAAAGATGCTACATACTAAAATACAAAATAATAAAAGTTACACACTGAAAGCTTTTTTGAACAAGTGGGTCTTCAGTTTGGTTTTGAACAGAGTCAGATCAGAGGTGGCACGCAGCTCAAGGGGGAGGCTGTTCCAGGCTTTTGGGCCGGCAACAGAAAATGACCGGTCTCCCCATTGCTTGTACCTCGAGCGAGGCACCTCCAGCAGGTGTTGACTGGCAGATCGTAAGTCCCTGCCAGGCTGATGGACTTTCAGAAGTTCTGAGATGTAGAGGGGAGCAAGTCCATTCAGAGCTTTGAAAACAAACAGCAGCAACTTGAACTGTATCCTGAACTGAACTGGGAGCCAGTGTAGAGAGGACAGGACAGGAGTGATGTGTTCATATTTTCGTGTGTTGGTCAAAAAGCGCGCGGCAGAGTTCTGTACAAGCTGTAAACGGGAGATGGAGGATTGATTAATGCCAAGATACAAAGCATTACAATAGTCAAGTCTGGAGGTCACAAAGGCATGGATGGCCTTCTCCAGATCACCACGACTAAGAAATGACTTGACTTTGGAGAGCAGACGGAGTTGGAAAAAGCTGGTCTTGACAACAGAACTGATCTGTTTATCAAACTTTAAATTGGAGTCAAGCTGCACTCCAAGATTTCTGACCACCGAGTTGAAGTGGGGGAGGGGAAAACCAACACTGGGACAGGGAAGGATGTTGCTGGTGTCATCAGTTGTAAACAGATCTAAAGATCTGAAGTATGTCAAATGAGCTCAGTTCATTTTATTTGAGGGAAAAAAGTGGCAGAAAAGGCTAAATATTTCAAAAAGCTAAAGTTGCACCAACACTAAAAGCCATAGCAGTGTTGAGCTGAAAGCGCTGAAAGTTTTTATATATGATTTGTTGAAATAGCACAAAAATTATGGAACAAGAAAGATGCCAACAATCATACAGAAGAAAACTGGATCACAGTACTGTAGTGTGATGACCCATAAACATTTACACAAACATTTCTGCAACAAAATGCATGCTACACGTGCAGTAATATGTCTATGTGCTGAACTGTTCTCTGCCAACTTAGTTTTTTTTCTTCTTTTTCTTTAAGAAAACAAACAAAAAAAATTCACCTGAGTTTGTCACAAACCTGTGCACAATGTGAGCAGCAGCTTGCCTGTACAGTATTGAGGCAGTTTTTATTCTTTTGCCAAATTTTCCATACAAACTGTGTACTTCAACACAACACTGCAGTCTTTTACCAACCAGTGACGCAGCACAGCGTGCACTGCAGCAGGTCTTTAAAAACTGCTCGACCTGGGTTGACAGCAGCTCGGCTGCTTACCTGTACGATGGTACAGTTGTGAGCCGTGGCTTCTATCTTGGCAGCGATGACGTGCGACGTCCAGTGTGCCAGCCAGTAGTCGATAGCGACCATGAGGGAGTGTTTGAGGAGCTGCGAGAGGAGGAGCAGGGTGAGCAGGAGGACGCCGGCGGAGGACAGGTAGGTACCGCAGGAACGCCAGGGGATGGTGGCCCGCTGACGCATCACCTGAGACAGGTTGTCCTCATCGTCACTTTCCACAGACTCCTCTGGGATCAACACACGGATGAGGTAAAACAGAGATGAGGAATTACACCGCCTGCTTTTGTGACTGACAAACTGCTACAACTAGAAGAAGAAAAGCCAAGAAAGGGACAAAAAAATGGAGAAAAGCCCAAAAGTGAAAGAAGCTAAGACACTCCAAGCAGGTGCTCATTTGTGACTGACAAACTGCTACAACTAGAAGAAGAAAAGCCAAGAAAGGGACAAAAAAATGGAGAAAAGCCCAAAAGTGAAAGAAGCTAAGACACTCCAAGCAGGTGCTCATTCAAGTGAGGAGCTCATGGGACTGACCTCTCACCTCCTCTCCAGCCTTTATGCACCGTCACTATCACACACCACATCATGCAGCAAGCTGTGCAGCGTGAGTCTGCATGTGGGCGTCTAAAGAGGCTCAGGCATGCTGGAGGTGGAGAGGAAGCAGAAAACTAAAGCAGGAAAAGCAAAGGGACTCTAAAGAACTACTACAACTCAAGGAGCTACAACCATCTACAAGCATGCTCAAATTAGTTGTGCTTTCAGAAGCAGCAGCGGGAAATAAACAAGGCGAGGGAAAAAAAAAAGACCACATACAGTACCGTATTTTCTGGCCTATAAGTTGCACCTTTTTGCCTAATTTGCATGTCCTGCGACTTATAGGGCGAAGCGACATATTCATGGATTTTCCCCATATTTTTAGACCAATTTTTGGCTGAGATATGACCGTTTCCATTCATTCTGACGGAAAAATGGAGCAGTATCACTTTCGGCCGCTAGGGGCGCAGTACCACTTTCGGCCGCTAGGGTCCACCGACCGTTCCCAGCTCATGTGTCTGACAGCAGCCTCATCTGGTCGGACTCACTCTGTCGCAGCACGGCCTCCTGCTCTCGGGACGTCTGAACTACTGTTAGCTCAGTGTTTTACTGTTAGCAATGCAAAATAGCTCAAGAACCACAGGACAGATTTTGATGAAACTTACAGAAAGTAATCACTGGATGGACATTTACAACCTATTAGCTGTAGGAAATGTTTGAGCTAAAATTCGATTTATTTATAATTTATTTTCGCAGCGCACGCACTTTTGGAAGACCGTCAAAGCGATACAATTTAAATCCAGCTGATTTGAACATTATGTTAATTTTTAAAGGAAAAGTTAAGCTCAGAAACTCTTTTGCTATAAACATATATATTTTATAAGGTGTTTATCTTGTTAAATTTTAAAGAAATGAAGCGTATCCGCTCGCTGCGCGTGCACGCTTCGCAGCACCGACGTAGCAAAACTTTTTTTATTTTATCTCAGCTGATTTGACCGGTACGTGCATTTATTAAGGAAAAGTTCAGCTCAGACACATCTTTGCTATAATTTTCAGCAAACAAATAATTGTTTTTAAGTGTTAATCTTGTTAAAGTCCTACCGTGCACGCTCCTGTGGCCATTTCCGGGTTGTCACCGCTGACACGTAACATACGCAACGCGTCAGCGGTGACGCATAATAGATGCGACTCATAGGTCGAAGACAGACAGTATTTATGGATTTTTCCACTTTATTGGACATAATTGGACTGATGCGACTTATCGGCCGGAAAATACGGTAAATGATGAGGTGTTTAAACGGTGAAAAAGAACTGACACAACTGCTATTTGCTAGAAGCATCACAACTCCACAAACATATAGTTCTGGCTTTGATTGATTCATTCGTTTTCCCAAACCATGCGTTCTGGCCACACCTGCTCGATCGAACACAAGGGCAAAACTTGCTGCTGGAGCCATCGCACAAGTCCACCCCGGGGTGCCACCAGCACGCAGAAACAATACAGAGCACAGATAAAAAGTACAGCTAATGCACCTCAGCACTTTCAACAGCAGAGGCACAGCCAAAAGGTCAGATCCAGTGTTAAACCACAGCAGGAGGCTGTGAGCGCGGTGACATGTCTGATAACTGAGGGGAAAAAAATAAAGAAATGACACCCAAACGCCTCAAATCAGTTGCATTCACTGACAAAAAGGAGCTAAACAGGGGATCTGATGCTATTGCATACGTGAAATGGGACTTAAAGATTGAATTAAGCTTAATAAGCGTGAGCTTTTTAATGTAACAGATGCTTCTTCTCAGCAAACACAGCAGGTGAGGGGAGAAGACAGCCTGCATGTAACACCCAGGCTGAAATCAGAGACGCTACTGCAGTCATGCATATATTTAGTCCAGCTGGTCTCCCGTCTCCTCTCACCTTCCTCGTCCTCTTCGGTCTTCACCGCATCTCTGGAGTACATAGCCCTTCGAAGGTTGTTCCTCTCCATGTCAGTCATACTGGCTGCCACCGTCTCCTGTGGGAAGAATTTTTAAAATATCACAATCTCGTTTTTAAAATGTATAATCAGTCCAACAAAGTTGTTGGTTTGTTGCCGCAAGACCGAATAAAAAATTATTCAACCGAATGAGAGGTCAGCTCTCATTAGATGTTGGCTCCGAGTCGTTAACGTTTAAGGGCGAGATAAGCCCGAGATACACTGAAGCAGACTCCGTATACGCGCGTATACGGACGTATACGCGCGTATACGGAGCCGCTGCTACACTCGGCTTTCGTTCTCGCGTAGATTCTCGTGTTTTCGCTCCAAATTCTAACGTCATTTCCTCCGTACCGTCACTTCCGATCGTCACTTCCGCTAGTTTTTCGCTCCAAACGCTCGCGTTCTCCTTGTTGTAATATGAGCAGCTGAGCACGGAGTGCTTTTCCTGCAGCCCACAGCCCACCACAGCCCACCAGGGAATATATAAAACATCGCGCACCCAGGTAGGACCTGAATTCATTCATTTCATTCATCGAGTGAACGGAGGAAGAAGCGGTTACTTGACTTTAGGCAAAAAAACAAAAGAAAAGGCCCGATCAGCGATAAAGAAGGGGAATTTAAACAGTCCGGCGCCGGGGAAGTTTAGGTCAGACACCGCGTATCGCGCACGCGGATCGCGTATGCGTAGTAAAAAAATACCTTTGCGCGTACTTGCCCTGAGGGGCTACGCGGGGCTACGCTGCGTACGGGGCGTACGTACGCTGCGTATTGGCGTATCGTGAGGACGCTCGAGTGTATCTCGCCATACACTCGAGCGTCCTCACGATACGCCAATACGCAGCGTACGTACGCCCCGTACGCAGCGTAGCCCCGCGTAGCCCCTCAGGGCAAGTACGCGCAAAGGTATTTTTTTACTACGCATACGCGATCCGCGTGCGCGATACGCGGTGTCTGACCTAAACTTCCCCGGCGCCGGACTGTTTAAATTCCCCTTCTTTATCGCTGATCGGGCCTTTTCTTTTGTTTTTTTGCCTAAAGTCAAGTAACCGCTTCTTCCTCCGTTCACTCGATGAATGAAATGAATGAATTCAGGTCCTACCTGGGTGCGCGATGTTTTATATATTCCCTGGTGGGCTGTGGTGGGCTGTGGGCTGCAGGAAAAGCACTCCGTGCTCAGCTGCTCATATTACAACAAGGAGAACGCGAGCGTTTGGAGCGAAAAACTAGCGGAAGTGACGATCGGAAGTGACGGTACGGAGGAAATGACGTCAGAATTTGGAGCGAAAACACGAGAATCTACGCGAGAACGAAAGCCGAGTGTAGCAGCGGCTCCGTATACGCGCGTATACGTCCGTATACGCGCGTATACGGAGTCTGCTTCAGTGTATCTCGGGCTTTAGACTCTGCGATCAATAATCACCGTCTCAAACTTGCGGTCCTGTCGGTGCATCAGGGATTTCCAGTGCTCAAAGAGTTGGGGTTCAGAGTTCTGGATGTCCTTCAGGGTCCCTTCAGTCTGGATCGTGCCATCTTTCATGGCAATAATCTGATAACGATCACACACACACACACGCACGCACGCACGCACGCACGCACACACACACAAGCAAAGAGAATAAATGAAGACGAGACTGATTGTCAGACTTTATGTGCTTCTCAGAGAATTTCAAGATAAACAGTCTTATACACAAACAGGGGTGCAAATCTCTCAGTGTCTGGAGAATCGATCCAATTCCGATTTTTGGTGTCACGATTCGATTCAAAATCGATTTTTCGATTCAGAAACGTTTTTTGATTCAGAAATGATTTTTCTAATAAAATGGTCATAACTTTAGTTTCAGTTTTGTAACTGACAAGCTGAAAAGAATAAACAACAATGTAAAAAAAATGGAATGTTTATTTAAAACAATAATTTTAAACTGAAAACATTAAACAACAATGTAAATAAATAGAACATTTATTGAAAACAATAATTTTAGGTTCCATATTGTATCAAATTTTTTGCATCGTTTGATATTTATACCAAAGGAACAAATAATACAGGAATGCATTAAATTCTGTAACTTAAATAACCAGTATTAGGTTAGCTTTTTGCTCTGTTACTTATAGAAGATTATTGTTTGAATTGGTTGTTTGAACTTCTTTTGTTTTTGAAAAAAGGGGCAGATAAAATAAGATTTCTTCTTCTTTCTGCCACCTTTCATTTTATGTATTCTTTCATATATGAGATATGGTTTTATTTTCTTTATCTTTTGGGTTTTAATGTAAAAAATAAAAAATAAAAAAATAAAAGATTTTTTTTTTAGAATCGATTCTGAATCGCCAAGACTAAGATTCTAGATTCTTTAAAAAAATATTTTTTTTCCTGCACCCCTATACACAAACATGATTTATTGGGATTGATTAATAAGTTGCACAAGTTGATCTATTGTTCTGTTAAAGATGCCAACACACACACACACACACACACACACACACACAGCGGTTTTACCCAGTCTGCGTGTGGTAGATACTGTAGTTTGTGTGTGACCAACACGACGGTCCTTTTCTCTTCTCTCAGCATCTTCAGGATGCCGTCCTGCATCAGATGATCACTCAGGTGGATGTCTAAGGCAGAAAATGGGTCGTCCTAAAAATATATACACTCGGGTTGAAAAGAGCAAGAACACAAACATTTCATGCATCAATTCACAAATCTGTCATGCACAAATGTTTGAGCAAAACCTCCTTCTTAACAGGAATGATCTGTGTTAATGTCAAAATGACATATTTTGATTTTGATTTAATGTACAAGCTCTGCTACTCAGAGACACACGTAACCCTCATTGTGCAACAAATCTGTGATACACGAGGTGGACAGGGTGCTGGGTTGATATGCTTCAAGGGGCTTGGATCCCGGTAATAACTTCTCACAGTTCTAAGTTTTAATTATTTCTCTAGAGCACGGGTGTCCAAAATGTGGCTCGAGGGCCCTTTGTGGCCCTTGGAGTGAATTTGTGCGGCCCACAACTGCAGTTTAAGAATGGTATCATTTTGTCCAGCAGGCTTTAGAGGTTGATGCAGATTTTCTGCAGATTACGGTACTTGGTAATCCTTTTTTTAAATATAATGTTTAGGTTTAACAGCAAAATGGATGAAAACTAATCTTCTCAAAAAGAGCAATATTAAACTAAATAAACCTCTGGCTATAATCTTTTTATTTTCACTTCATGGCAAACTTTTACTGATTTCAACCAGAAAGGAGACTTTTAGATAATGATTCATAAAACTTGTCTAAATATTGCAGTTGATAAATAACCAAGAAGGAAATTGGACATTTTTAATGAGTATAATGTGGTATCATCGACATACGAGTTGATCAACTTTATCAAACCTTCTATGAATCTGTTGTAGCGACTGACACCTGGATGGTTTTTCAGAACTTCAATCAACCTTTTGGGCTGCCTAGGGTTCAAAAGACTGATTGACCCCAAAGGTTGCTTACTCAAATTACACTTTTATTACTGGGAAGAGATTAAAATAAACTTTCCAAACACAAGAAAACAACAATAGACCCAACAAATCAAATAAATCAAAGCCTTTTTAATAAAACTACATAAGCTTAGTGTGTATGAGGCTTTTAATGTTTTGGATCTACAACAATTTAAACTTTTTTTATCCACCAAAACGAGTAAACTTGTGTCCTTTCTCAAAATTATTGTTCACGTTGAGAGTAAAATGCACATTTTTGTGGCCCACGAGTCCTTTCATCTGGAGAGTTTTGGCCCACTCATGAAAACATTTGGACACCCCTGCTGTAGAGAGCGTTCCCATCAGGTCATCTCTAAAGTAAAGATGGTCACTCTTGCCTCAAAACGAATGTGCTGACCCATTAAAAACTATCAGATTGTCCCAGTTTGTTAAAAATTAAAAGTTTTCTTTTTAACTAACACACATTTTGTCTGTAACTTAAAGTCGTGACAGACATATAACTGAACAAAAACACGCTAAACGTAAAGTGAATCTCTATTTGAAACCATTTCCTAACTATAATTACTGAGAGGCAGATTTAAAACCCATCAGGATGTGACATCTCAAAGCCTTCAGCTTCGCGATTAGGAAGCATGCAGCTATTTTTGGCACGCAGGACAGTTTCAAAATAGATTCACATCTGAGTCTCGGGTTCAAACATGCCGCCTAAAAAAAAAACAAACGACTTCCTTGATGAAATCTGATCAGTTTTATGTCAGACTCACCAGAAAAACCACGTGGGTCTGCTGGTACAGAGCTCTGGCCACACTGATTCGTTGTTTCTGCCCCCCTGACAAGATGATTCCCTGCATGAGAAGACGACAAAACGTGTCAAGGAACTACATTTGGGGAAACTCTATGTATGTGTGCCCCCCTGAGAAACAAATGTGATAATGAGGTCATTGACTTCATTACAGTGTGTGAAAAAATCCAACATGGCAGAGCTTTGACTAAACAAGGTGAGCCCCCCTGCTCACAGAAACATCATATCCTCTCTGCTGCTCAGCAAAGACAAATGAGGCTGAAATATGGCACATCAGGATGGGAGCAACAGGCAGACGTGACAAAGAAGGAGGAATCTAAATACTATGACTGGTGATGTAGTACTGACCCGCTCCCCGATCTCTGTCTGGTCCCCCTGAGGAAGGATGTCGATGTCAGGCTGAAGAGAGCAGGCCGCAATGACTGCGTTGTACCTGCCAGACACAAAGACAGAATACAAATGAGGACAGAGATCAGCTGACAATAACAAAAGCCCCGCTCGTTGTTCCCTTGATGACCGGTAATCAGGACGACACAGTCATTTCAATGATTTCACAAATCATCTGCTGTTATTCATGCACAAAACAAGCCATGCAATCCTCAGAGGAGAGCAAAGCTGAAGTGATGGCATGTGAAAACATCAGCCGCAGTTGGAGGTTTTTACAGAATAATGTTGATTATCTCATTTCAAACGCAGAAAAACACATGAGGACAAATTTCCACGTTATTAGTGATTTGTTTGTGCAGTTTGAATATAAAAAGCTATTTACATACATTTAGGGCAAACTGCATTTGCTTTCAAATTACTTTGAGTCATCATCATCTTGTTGCAAAAAGCTCTGCAGCTGCTGGAGCTTAGGGGTCGTGACCCAGAAAACCAAAAGGCTTACAAACCCTGGGCAGTCTGGCTCTTTGGAGCATTTAAAAAAATCACTGCACGTGAGTGTAAATTCACAACTTTGTTTATGATTTAGGAAGCAGAAAAATCTGTCGCAGAACTTCGAGGAAACTCTAGTTCAAAAATATGTCTGTGCTGTTGCAGTGCCGATCCAGGAGGTATGAAGGAATTGTTGATGGATTTTGAAAATACGGTACAGGTAGTCCTCGACTTACGACGGAGATCCATTCCTACGCTGCGTCGTAACCCGAATTTCAACGTAAGTCAGAACATACGTAAATACTTCACCTTATACGTACAGTACTGTATTTTACCAAGCTCTTAGCCTATCCTAACACAGTACCCTACGTAATTATCAAAACACACATACATTTGGTAGCCATAATGAAGGAAAAAAAGAGTTAATAACCTACTGGTATGCTGGTGAAGCCTTTCCTCCGTCCCTCCTCCGAATTCTCTATTGCGTTTACGTCGTAAAACCGCCATCCATAAAACAGCTACTTTTCCACAGCTGCTGCCTGTCCAGCTTGCTCCAAGTTTTGTTTTGTTTTTTGAATGTCCAGAGGACCAGACTTAGCTTTTTTAGAGAGTACAGGGCATCTGTAGCCTCCGCAACTAACCAGAAACTGCCGGAAACTGCGTAACTCGGCTTTTCAAAATAAAAATTTCAATATATATATATATTTTTTTATGGGAGGTGCGTCATAACCGCGAAATGTCGTAAGTCGAGGACTACCTGTATTTGCAAATGCAGGAAAAAGCATAAAGCAAATGCTCCGACGCATCTTTGGAAACATCTGTGTGTGTTTCTGAGCAACAGAAGGCGGATAAACATGTAGAAACGGCTGCTGCGGACCACGCTCTGGATTCAACCAGTTAACCAAACGTCCTGTTTGGTTAACTGGTTGAAGCAGCCAGAGAGACTTTTGTTCAACAGAACACATCCACAGCAACAAAGCACACGGACCCATTAGGATTTTATGAACAACAAAAGAGCGAACGGAAAACAGTCCATTAGCCCTGCGGAGAGCCTTTCTGTTTCCATAAAAGCTAAAACACGAGCTAATTGTTGTGAGCACAAAAAAGCACGAGCAGGTGCTTTGGTGTTTCATATTAATATTGTTTTTTTTACATGTGAGCAAACAGTTGAGCACAGTGTGTGTTAAAGGAGCAGAATTACTCGGGAAAATCAAACGTGTTTTTGAAGCTGATCGTTGTGACAGCAAGGACAACAGCAGCTACATTATGAGCTTGGCAACAAAAAAGGTTATGATAAACACCTATGTAGTAAATTAATCTGTACTTCTTCTTGGAAGGAAGGGAAGTCTGAGATTGTCATCACTGCATGTTCCCATATAAATGTGAAATTAATTCTCTGCATTCAACCATCACATATGAGATACACCCAGGTGGAGCAGTGGACTGTAAGCACCCGGGGAACAGTTAGGGATTAGGTGTCTTGCTCAGAGACACCACGACATGTGGGAATTGCTGGGAGTCGAACCTCAATTTTCTGGTCCCCAAGTCGGCTGCCCTACCTCTACCCCATCTCAGCCCCCACAAATGAAGAAGATGCTTCTCAGATAATCTGTGTTTCTGTTTGGGATCAGCCAGACCTCCATCGCACGGTTACAACTGGCTGAAAATGCTGCAGTCTGATTTTTAACTGGTACAGGCAACAGAGAGCACATTACTCCAGTTCTGGCCTCCCTTCACTGGCTCCCAGTTCACTTTCAAATTCATTTAAAAATCCTTCTGTGTGTTTTTAAATCTCTGAACAGTTCTGCCCCCTCTTATCTCGCTGATCTGCTGCAGCCATATGTCCCACAACGTTCTCTTGAGGTCAGAAGACCAGATGCTTCTATTGGTTCCAGGAACCCGTCTTAAGCTCCGAGGTGACAGGGCCTTCTCTGCTGCAGGTCCAAACTGTGGAATGATTTACCACTGCATGTCAGACAGGCTCCCTCTCACTGTTTTTAAGTCTCTCTCACTTTTATTCCCTGGCTTTTTCTCACATCGTTCTACAGGTGTGCAGTGGAGAGCGTCCTGTGCTCCAGCATCAACGTGTGGCATGGAGGCTGCACAGTTGAAGAGAGGAAAGCTCTGCAGAGAGTGGTGAAGGCTGCACAGAAGTCTGTTGGAGTCAGTCTCCCCACCATCACAGACATTTACACCTCCAGATGCAGGAAAAGAGCCACCTGCATCATGAAAGACCTCACTCATCCAGCACACTCACTCTTTGCCCCACTCCCCTCAGGACGGAGGTTGAGGAGCATCAAGTGTAGAACCACTAGACTGAGGAACAGCTTCTACCCTGAGGCTGTTAGACTCATGAATAAATATAAAATAAAACAGAATAAGAATATATAATCCACACATCAAACATTTCAGATAAACCTATTACATTTTCAAAGACATGCCAAAGCATTGAGTTAATAATAATGATTTTAAAAAGCCCTAGTTTGTACTGTAATGTTCAAATATGAAACCAAAGCAGTTTGCCAGGGCAAAATGTTTTTAGTTTATTTTAGAGAGAGAAAAAGATACTTTCAAGCCCAAAACCGCAATCATAACTGGATAACAACAAATTCAAATATACTTTTTTTCCCTGAAAAGTTACAAGAAGAAGCCTTTTTAAATCAGGAGCATCATGAAGAGTTTATGTCCTGATGCTGCTCAATAATTCAGGTCAAACAAATCTAACAAGGATCAGGTCTTCTGAACGGATTCTTCTTTGTTGAAACATTTCATCTGAGGAGCTGCAAAAACAGTAAAAAAAGTAGTTTAACCAGTTACTGCTGACTTCCAGAAACTAGCTACTACTCACATGTAAACAGAGGACATCTGCCCACTGATGGCTGCTTGCTATTCAACAGGAGCTGAGTGGCTCTTCACATTCTCAAGGTACAAACAATGGGGAGACCAGTCCTTTATTGTTGCCGGCTCAAAAGCCTGGAACAGCCTCCCCCTTGAGCTGCCTGCGTGCCACCTCTGATCTGACTCTGTTCAAAACCAGACTGAAGACTCACTTGTTCAAAAAAGCTTTCAGTGTGTAACTTTTATTACTTTGGTATTTTAGTATGTAGCATTTTTATTTCCATTGCCTCATTTTATTGCTGTTGCTTTTATTTTATTTTCACTGATTTATTGTACCGGTTTTTATATTTTCTGTCCTGTTAAGCACCTTGGTCAATACAAGGCATTGTAGGAAGGTGCTATACAAATAAAGTTATTTAGTGCGAATAGCTATCTTCTGGCTGAATATCAATGAACAGATTGTTCCAGTGTCTGGATGCTTAAAACCCGATCCATTTTGGAATGTAAGATTTTGCTTTGGCTATTTGATGTAACTGATAAAAACTGGTTTTGAATTGAATTGAGAAAGCTCCTCGGATGAAGAGCAAAACGTCTTCTGTTACAAATTAAGTCCAGTTGTTTCTGTATTGAACATTTTTTTAGATAAATAGTATAATACTGTGACGTTTTATGAATTTTGGTTTGTTTCCTACTAGTCCTGTATGAATCAATTGTAATAATAATAATCATTTTATTTAAAAGCGCCTTTCAGGACACCCAAGGACACTTAACAAATTGTGTTCCACTAAGACACTTATTGGAGGTTTGTGACTTTAAAAATCTGAGGGGACTGTTAGCATGTGTAGCTACATCTTCCACCAGCCGTCCCATTATTTAGCAAACCGTTTGTTTTTAGCTACATTAGCATTTTGCTCATGTGTGCTCACAGAGTGTGAACACGTTTTTAGCAACACACCACGTAACATTCAATAGTCACATCATACACAGTTTTAAAGTTATGCATGCTGTTGTAATAGAGCTGACATCATTACACACACAAAAAGAAAAAAATAAAGGTAAACTTACCGCAACGTGTTTTCTCAAATTTGACGTCGAGTTCATGTAGGCTGAAACATCTACAAGTTTTGGCAGACACAGCTGACAGCGCATGATGTAACTGTTCTTTTTAGACGACTGAAAGGTGAACATAGATCGTATGTGAGGCCAGGGGTGCTCTGAATTCGCTTCGCCAGCTTCTGTCGCCATTCTTTCAGGAACCGTCCGAACGTCTTTCTCTCAAACCGCTTTCATCTCAAACCGAGTCCAGAATCTCAACGTCACTGGCCTGCGCCGGCTGCGTGGAGAGTTTGTTGTGGTCACGTGACTGG
>JBBPBX010067196.1:0-19467 GCA_038048925.1 Garcialebias charrua
ACACATTAGCCAAGCTACCTGGATGAATTAGAACACAATTAAATACGTTTTTGCTTAGTTTACATCAGGCACAATGTACTAAAAACTCACATTTCTGAGAAGACTACAGCTACATTAGCTTCCTCAGCAGCAGCTAGCAGTTAGATGCTAGCTATCCGCCATGGTGACGAGTCGACAAAGTAATATTTCTTTTCCTCAACAAATATTCTTGAACCAAAAAATAAGCTCAACCCCACATAAATTAATTTAATAAGCTGTATGAGAGGTGGTTCAAAGTAGCTACACATCAGGGCACCGCTCCCCCTGGCCTTCAACTTTACCGACGACGCTACGATGGTTTCCAGGCCAACGAAGGACGATCTTTATGGGCGGTACAAAGATGACGTAGACTGACGTGACCAATTAAATCTAAGCATTTTCGTGACGTAAGTACGTTTTGAACGTAGGCACCCTTACAAAAGCTGCATTAGCGTGGTTCAGACTGCAGATGGCGGTAATGCTTCAAAATCTTGAAAGCCAACCGCCAATGAAAACTCAACAAGAAGAAGAAGACGGTGACGGATAGTCTACTTTACAGCGATTTGTAAAGTTTTTGTAACGTTTACAATTGAATTCGGCTCAGTAACTAGTAAAATAAACTTTAGATGAACGAAAGCGAACAACAGGCTACACAAGGACTGGGAGTAGCCGCGGAATAAATGTCGGTGTTTCAGGGCCAAAGAGGCCCAGAGGAACGGCCTCGCTTGAAAGAAAACATGCAACCAAACAAAATCATGTATGTCGTTTTGAATCCCAAAGTTCGTCTGCACAGTTTAGGTTTGTATAAATACATTCATCTTTTTTTAGTGTGATGAGACACGTGCGTCGCAGTATATGTGTGTATCGTGCATTTCAGCTTAAATTACTACCTTGAAATACTTAAAGTCATTCAAATTCATCCTGCTGTACCATCTCTCTTTAGGACATTGTAAATATTATAATTACTTTGTCACTTTTTGGTACTTTTTTGTGTACCCTTATTCAGTGTCAATCGGTTCTTCTCATCCTGGATTCTCATTTCATTGTACTGTTAATCCTGTACATGACAAACACAACTGGAATTTATATTTATTCATTCAAACTTTTATTTACAGGTTGGTCTCATTTACAAGATGAGTGCGTCGCAGTATGAGATAATATAGAACTTTATTGATCCTGCAGAACATTGTTGTACCAAACAGGTCAGGTGTAGACAGAAACATTGAAGTGTTTATTGAGGTGCAGGATTAATTTTACTCCCGGAGTACCCGCCACAGAACCCCCCGAGGGACGCGGTCGAATGCCTTTTCCAAGTCTACAAAGCACATGTAAACTGGTTGGGCAAACTCCCACGCACCCTCCAGGACCCTGTTGAGGGTGTAGAGCTGGTCTAGTGTTCCACGACCAGGACGAAAACCACACTGCTCCTCCTGAATCCGAGGTTCGACTATCCGACGGACCCTCCTCTCCAGAACCCCTGAATAGACCTTACCAGGGAGGCTTAAGAGTGTGATCCCTCTATAGTTGGAACACACCCTACGGTCCCCCTTTTTGAATAGGGGAACCACCACCCCAGTCTGCCAATCCAAGGGAACTGCCCCCGATGTCCACGCGATATTGCAGAGTCGCGTAAGCCAACACAACCCCACAACATCCAGAGCCCTAAGGAACTCAGGACGAATCTCATCCACCCCCGGAGCCTTGCCACCGCGGAGCTTTTTAACCACCTCGGCGACCTCCGCACCAGAGATTGGAGAGCCCGATCCAAAGTCCCCAGGCTCCGCTTCCTCAGTGGAAGACGTGCCAGTAGGATTGAGGAGGTCTTCGAAGTATTCCGCCCACCGACTCACAACATCCCGAGTTGAGGTCAACAGCACGCCATCCCCACCATAAATGGTGTTGGTCGCGTACCGCTTTCCCCCCCTGAGACGCCGGATGGTGGACCAGAATCGCCTCGAAGCCGTACGGAAGTCATTCTCCATGGCCTCTCCGAACTCCTCCCACGCCCGAGTTTTTGCCTCAGCAACCACCCGAGCCGCATGCCGCTTGGACTGCCGGTACCTATCTGCTGCTTCCGGGGTCCCACAGGCCAAAAAGGCCCAATAGGACTCCTTCTTCAGCTTGACAGCATCCCTCACCGCCGGTGTCCACCACCGGGTTCGAGGGTTGCCACCACGACAGGCACCAACAACCTTGCGGCCACAACTCCGATAAGCTGCCTCGACAATAGAGGCGCGAAACATGGCCCACTCGGGCTCAATGTCCCCCGCCTCCCTCGGAACGTGTTCAAAGCTCTCCCGGAGGTGGGAGTTAAAGCTCCGTCTTACGGGAGACTCTGCCAGACGTTCCCAGCAGACCCTCACAATACGTTTGGGTCTGCCAGGTCTGACCGGCATCCTCCCCCACCATCGGAGCCAACTCACCACCAGGTAGTGGTCAGTTGACAGCTCCGCCCCTCTCTTCACCCGAGTGTCCAGGACATGCGGCCGCAGATCAGATGAGACGACAACAAAGTCGATCATTGAACTACGACCTAGGGTGTCCTGGTGCCAAGAGCACATATGGACACCCTTATGCCTGAACATGGTGTTCGTTATGGACAATCCATGACGAGCACAGAAGTCCAACAACAGAACACCACTCGGGTTCAGATCAGGGGGGCCGTTCCTCCCAACCACACCCCTCCAGGTCTCACTGTCATTGCCCACGTGAGCGTTGAAGTCCCCCAGCAGAACAAGGGAGTCCCCAGGAGGCGCACCCTCCAATACCCCCTCCAAGGACTCCAAAAAGGGTGGGTAATCTGCGCTGCCGTTCGGCGCATAGGCACAAACAACAGTCAGAGCCCGTCCCCCCACACGTAGGCGAAGGGAGGCTACCCTCTCGTTCACCGGGGTGAACCCCAACGTACAGGCACCGAGATGGGGGGCAACAAGTATGCCCACTCCTGCTCGGCGCCTCTCACCAGGGGCAACTCCAGAGTGGAAGAGTGTCCAACCCCTCTCAAGGAAACTGGTTCCAGAGCCAGAGCCATGCGTTGAGGTGAGTCCGACTATTTCTAGCCGGAACCTCTCAACCTCACACACTAGCTCAGGCTCCTTCTCCTTTGTTTTGATGTAATACTTGAAATTAATATGTTGAACACAAAACACACTAGCCCATTGAAGGTGTATTTTTGTTGCCCAAAGCCTGTCCTGATGATTCATGCTCTTTTCCAATGTTTATTTGAATTGCAGAGTGTTTCAATAGAGTTCTGAAATTGTTAGTAAAAAAGTTAATCATTTTTTGTTGGAATTATTTTTCTTCTGTGTGTATTTCTTGGGCTGACATTGTCTCAAATTTCACATGATTTAATACTAAACAAATCTGAAATAAGACTATAAATTTGTTAAATCTTTTGGGAAAATATTTTTGACATGTTTAACCAATCATCTTTAGCCAGAAGCTGGTCCATAAAATCCAATAGGCTGGTCTCTAGTTAAAAAAAAAACTACTAAAAGTTAGGAAGAATTTATATCAGAGGAAAATACATTTATTTATGATTTTCATTTATTGAAGAAAAATCTATTTCAAGAGGGTGATATAGAGAAATTGAAGTTGAGGTGGCTCGGGCATCTGGTTAGGATGCCTCCTGGACGCCTCCCTGGTGAGGTGTTCCGGGCATGTCCCACCGGGAGGAGACCCAGAGGAAGACCCAGGACACGCTGGAGGGACTATGTTTCTCGGCTGGCCTGGGAACGCATTGGGATTCCCCCAGAGGAGCTGCTCCAAGTGGCTGGGGAGAGGGAAGTCTGGGCCTCCCTACTTAGGCTGCTACCCCCGCGACCCGACCCCGGATAAGCGGACGAAAATGGATGGATGGGATGGATGGGATATAGAGAAATATTTTGGGGGGATTTTTTTGGGAGGGGGAAACATCTTGTTAACATATATTCAATAAAAAAATATTATGCAAGTGCTGTACTTAAGCAGAAGTAAAATGGAAAACATCAATGTCAGAGGTCCAACTGTGAACTAAAACAGAGTTTATCACACATCAACAGAAGTGGCTCAGAATTGGTTTAAACAATGGTCTTTAAGTTTGTGCAGATTATCTAACTTCAGGCTGGATAACAGACCGCTGAACCAAATTAAGGTAAAAAAAACTACTTTTGGCACAAAGCTAAACAATAGAGCTAGAAAAGATAAAAGGAAATTCTAATATTGATGATCTAGAGTACTTTCTGTATGTCTTCACATTTGCATTGCTGCTCATACAGTATATTGTGCAGCATTTATTTTTGGGTTGTTTTGAACAAGGTTTCCCCAATTCAAAAGTCAAGAACAACCAGCCAGATCAATATAAACTAATACAAGGTTGCATATTTGCAGTACACTGTTTTGTTCATATTACATATGTTTTGAAATGGATGTATATGAAACAATGACTAGTCCCCAAAGGGATTTAAGGTACCCAAAGGTGACTTTACTCAGTTTGTGTATCTGTGTAAACCTATGTAAAACTTTCTTAGAAATAGACCTTTACTAAGCTGCTTTTCTACATATATGAATGTTCTTGTAAAGTGTCCTGAGACAACTTTGTTGTGATTTGGACTTTTTAAATAAACAGAATTGAATTGAAGTCTCCAAAGGGATATAAGGTATCCATAGGTGTCTTTAATCAGTTTATATATCTGTGTAAATCTAAAGTCCCCAAAGGGATATCATGCCTCTTATCAACAGGTCCTGTTTGCGCTCGTTCGGGCTCGTTCGTAACTAGTTAACAACTAGTTATGGGGTGTACCAACAGGGTCCTGTTCACGTGAAACCGGTCCTATTTTGGTGCCTGCCTCAACTAGGTACAAAGGTCTGGTTCTTGTTGGGTCCAGTTATGACATCAGCACAGTGTGGTCACTGATTGGTCAGGGGGCGTAGTCCTAGGTCGGAGGGCGGAGATTCAGTCTTCTCCAGTAGGTGGCGTATGCACCTGAACGTTGTTTGCAATCCGCCAAGAAGAAGAAGAAGATTCAGTCTTCCAGGAAATGCAAACTGCCGTCCCGCCAAACTCTAGAACAACAAGTTGGAGGAGCACATTTTTGAGAATTAACACAGGCTAATAATTATGTCACAACCGTGGTCAAACGCGGAGGTTCAGGCTTTTCTGTATTTGCTGGCCGATG
Source organism: Garcialebias charrua (assembly GCA_038048925.1). Taxonomy (NCBI): domain Eukaryota; kingdom Metazoa; phylum Chordata; class Actinopteri; order Cyprinodontiformes; family Rivulidae; genus Garcialebias; species Garcialebias charrua. The sequence goes on from JBBPBX010067196.1 coordinate 5,175, forward strand.
AAAATTTTCAGAGGGAGCTGGATGGAGTGACGTGCAATGAAAAGATTTTTCAAGTGTCTGCGCAGGTGAGTGTTTTCTAACTTTAAGCATATTTCCAGTGAGTCATGCAACTGTTTCTTAGCTTTTTTGGACTGCGAAAAGACCGTTTCAGAGACTGACTTCAGGCAACAGCCGAGAGGCTTTTAGGAAAAAAAGAAAAAAAAAAGATGGCGGAACGGCTCGTTTCTCTGAAATATAACAAGAAAATCACATAAACAATATTTGTTAGCTCGAAATTGTAGCAGAGGAGGTGTGTCTGAGTCTATCATTTGCTTAATAAATGCACTTTAATGGTCAAATTCGCCGAGTTGGCAGCTGTTTTCAAGGTTCGATCGAAGCAGAGCAGAATGTGGGGTATGGCAGGCCGTTTGAGTCGATAATAGCGAGTGAAGATTCTCAGTCATCCAGGACATGGTAAATTCTAAAAAGTGCAAGGAAGGAAAAAAATAGTCTAAAGCATAGTATAATAANTGAAGCAGATTGTGTTGGACTCTACGGATTAGGTTTGTATGTTGGGATCAATGTCAATGTTTGTAAAGTTAAGTTACAGTTTTTAAGAAGCTAACAAAAATAGCTTTTTAGGAACATTTTAGGTAACTAGTCCTTGGATTTGTAGTATCTGTTTTTATCAGTTTAATATCTGATACGTCCCCTACCCGGGGACCATATATTAAATTGATTTTTGGAACAGGGAGATGGAATAGGGGCTTGCTCCGTCCACTCCACGCATCAACTTGCTAAATGATTACCGTAATCAACGACAGGGTTGCAACCAGACAACAGCAGATGTTGGTGCTCTTTTATAGTATACAGTGTATCACAAAAGTGAGTACACCCCTCACATTCCTGGAGATATTTAAGTATATGATTTCATGGGACAACACTGACAAAATGACACTTTGACACAATGAAAAGTCTGTGTGCAGCTTATATAACAGTGTAAATTTATTCTTCCCTCAAAATAACTCAAGATACAGCCATTAATGTCTGAACCACCAACAACAAAAGTGAGTACACCCCTAAGAGACCACGTCTAAATTGAGCACTTTTGTCATTTTCCCTCCAAAATGTCATGTGACTCATTAGTGTTACTAGGTCTCAGATGTGCATAAGGAGCAGGTGTGTTTAATTTTGTAGTACAGCTCTCGCACTCTCTCATACTGGTCACTGAAAGTTCCAACATGGCACCTCATGGCAAAGAACTCTGAGGATCTTAAAAGATGAATTGTTGCGCTACAGGCCAAGGCTACAAGAGGATTGCCGACACCCTGAAACTGAGCTGCAGCTTAGTGGCCAAGATCCTCCAGCGTTTTAAAAGAGCTGGTTCCACTCAGATCAGACCTTGCGTTGGCCGTCCAAAGAAGCTGAGTGCACGTGCTCAGCGTCACATCCAAATGTTGTCTTTGAAAGATAGGCGCAGGAGTGCTGTCAGCATTGCGGCAGAGATTGAAGAGGTGGGGGGTCAGCCTGTCAGTGCTCAGACTATACGCCGTACACTACACGAAATTGGTCTGCATGGCCGTCATCCCAGAAGTCTGTACACAAGAAAGCCCACAAACAGTTTGCTGAAGACAAGTCAACAAAGGTCATGGATTACAGATTAAATCCTTCCGTTCCCAGTCTTCCCCTGTCTCCACAGGTGTCCCCCAAGGCTCTGTCCTCGGAACTCTCCTCTTCATCATTTACCTCCTTCCTCTAGGCCACATCTTCCGCAAACACGGCGTCCATTTCCACTGCTATGCTGATGACACGCAGCTCTACTTGTCATCAAAACCTAACTCCACCCACCCTCCCTCCATCCTCACCGACTGTCTCAATGAGCTAAATCACTGGTTTTCTAACAATTTCCTTCAACTAAACAGCAACAAAACAGAAGTCATTCTCGTCGGTACCAAAAACTCTATTTCAAAATCAGAACATCTTCTCGTCCCCCTTAACAACTCTCTGCTATCCCCCTCCCCTCAGGTCAAGAGCCTCGGTGTCATCCTCGACACCACTCTCTCCTTCACTTCACACATCAACAATATTACTCGGTCTGCCTATTTCCACCTCCGTAATATTAACCGTCTCCGTCCTTCTCTCACACCCCGCTCCACAGCCATCCTGGTGCACAGCCTTGTGACTTCCCGTATCGATTACTGCAACTCCCTTCTCTACGGCCTCCCCAACAAATCTCTCCACAAGTTACAGATGGTCCAGAACTCAGCTGCCCGTGTCATCACTCAAACCTCCTACTATAACCACATCACTCCTGTCCTGCAGCAGCTCCACTGGCTCCCGGTTAAATCACGCATCATCTTCAAAATTCTACTCCTCACGTTCAAATCTATCCACAACCTTGCCCCTCCTTATCTATCTGACCTCCTACAAATCTCCATCCCATCACGCTCTCTCAGATCCTCCTCTTCGCTACATCTCCATGTACCCTCTGCCCGCCTCTCCACCATGGGGAGCAGGGCCTTCACCTGCTCTGCCCCTCACCTCTGGAACGCTCTACCGCCAGACCTTCGAAACACCACCTCCCTTTCTCTGTTCAAGACTGCCCTGAAAACCCATCTCTTTAGACTAGCTTATCACTAACTTTACTAAATGTATTTTTATCTTCCATTTTATATCCTTTATGTATTTTATATTTCAATTTGTCGCTGATAATGTTTGCTCTGTATTACACTGTGTTGGTTTGTTAAGTGTCCTTGGGTGTCCTGAAAGGCGCTTTTAAATAAAATGATTATTATTATTATTATTATTATTACTGGAACCATGTTCTATGGTCTGATGAGACCAAGATTAATGTGTTTGGTTCAGATGGTCTCAAGCATGTGTGGCGGCAGTCAGGTGAGGAGTACAAAGACAAGTGTGTGATGCCTACAGTCAAGAATGGTGGTGGGAATGCCATGGTCTGGGGCTGCCTGAGTGCAGCAGGTGTTGGGGAGTTACATTTCATTGAGGGACACATGAACTCAAATATGTACAGTACTGTGAAATACTGAAGCAGAGCACGATCCCCTCCCTCTGGAAACTGGGCAGTGTTCCAGCATAATGACCCCAAACACACCTCGAAGATGACCACTGCTTTACTGAAGAGGCTGAGTGTAAAGGTGATGGACTGGCCAAGCATGTCTCCAGACCTAAACCCAATAGAACATCTTTGGGGCTTCCTCAAGCTAAGGTGGAGGAGCACAAAGTCCCGAATATCCTCCAGCTCCGTGATGTCGTCATGAAGAAGTGGAAAAGCATTCCAGTGACAACCTGTGAAGCTCTGGTGAACTCCATGCCCAGAAGAGTTAAGGCAGTTCTGGTAAATAATGGTGGCCGGCCACACAAAATATTGACACTTCAGGAACATTCACTAAGGGGTGTACTCACTTTTGTTGCTGGTGGTTCAGACATTAAAGGCTGTATCTTGAGTTATTTTGAGGGAAGAATAAATTTACACTGTTATATAAGCTGCACACAGACTACTTTTCATTGTATCAAAGTGTCATTTTGTCAGTGTTGTCCCATGAAATCATATACTGTACTTAAATATCTGCAAGAATTTGAGGGGTGTACTCACTTTTGTGATACACTGTACATTTGTTGACAGTGATTCCTTCAAACCACTGTAGGTTTATATTTTATTTGACTTTTTTATGTGTCAATCTGTTTTAATTACCGGTAACTGTATTCATGTAGGAAGGCAGGAATGTGAGGAGTGTACTCAAACTTTTGTGTTACACTGGGCCTCATGCAAGAACCGTTCGTACGCACAGATTTGTTCTTAAAGTGTGCGTACGAGTGATTTAGGAGCATTTGTGGCATTCAACAATGTTTTCGTATCCTAAGATTTTTTTCAGATACGAACAAAATTTACGAGTGGTCCAGACCTGTCGTATATTTTACGAGCAGTCAGTCTGCTGTTATCCAGACGGATTTTCTTCACTAATAACTTTATATTTCGTTATTCAGAAAATATTTTGAGTCCAAAGAAATCACGCACCATAATTATTTTTGACAATAGGTTATTCTGTTTGAATTAGAATTATAATTTTAAATGTAATAATGACTAACGGATTAAAATATTTAAATTAAAATCAATTTGTTATCAATGCCGTTTTCTAACACTACAATATTAATATGAAGATCTCAAACTAAAACCAACTTAAATTATGAATTAATTTAAGTTTAATTTGTCTCGGTAACGCAGACTTTACCTTGACCTCCTCCTGTTGCAGTCATAGAGCTCCGATAGCTCAGTGAGATGAGCGTTGGCTCGTCGTTCCGAACCTTATGGGTTCAATTCCCACATGGGACAACGTTTTTTTTTTCTTCTTTTAATTCATTCCAGATTTAAAAAACACAAGAAAACTATTTACAATACAACAAGAAATAAAGCATAAAGTTTTTTTAATCTGGAATGAATAAATAATCTAAAGAAGGGAAAAAAAATAGTCATACCTTGTGGGAATCGAACCCACGAGGTCTAGATAAGGTCAGGAGCAGCTAACGGCGCACTGCGTTACCCAGTGAGCCACCAGGACGTGTGTATATTTTAAGGTCCACATTTATTATAAACAAACATTCTTTGGCTTTAGCTGGTCCTTTAATCCCATGAGTGACGCTGCTAAAAAGGACAGATTTTCTTTTCTCGATCTCGGAGAGCAGAACTTCAATCTCCGCACCAGTAAAGTTATCCTTTTTACTTTCCGCTGTCATTTGTATGAACGGACACTTCCTGCTCTCTGAGGCAGGAAACGTAGCCTTATATGGTGTTTTGAGGGGTGGGAATTATGTAAATAACCTCTCCGCGTGCACGCGCAGGTGGATAGAACAGGTGGAATTCATCATACGTACGCAGCTCATTTACACACTTTTCCTGAGGATAGAAGAGTTTGTTGAATCTGACGTGGCATGTTCGTACGAACGCTTCGTACGAACAAAAGTAAGAGAAATTTAGGATAAAAATACGAACATGTTCTTGCATGAGGCCCACTGTATGAGCATTCAATGTTTATTTTTTACGTTATAAAAGTAATAATAATAATAATGAATTCAATTTATAATGCACTTTTCATTAATAAAAATCCCAAAGTGCTACAAAGTGCAACAAAAGCAAAAATCAAAAGTGATAAAATCAGGTAAAATCAATAATAATATCAACTAAGATCAAAGACAAAATCATGTGGAGGCAGAATAGTCTTTAAGCCGTTTTTAAAGTCAACCAGTGGCTGTGGAGCTCTCAGCTAGTCAGGGAGGGAGTTCCATAGGCGGGGGGCAGCCACACAGAATGCCCGGTCTCCCATGGTCCTTAATTTGGTTTGTGGAATGTGAAGTAGATTACTGTTCTGTGATCGTAGAGACCGGGTGGATGAATATGGTGCAAGAATGTCCTTTAGATAGTCAGGTGAAGTTCCGTGTAAGCATTGGTGTGATGAGAGCAGTTTTGTACTGAATTCTGTAGGTGACAGGAAGCCAATGGAGGTTATGGAGAATGGGTGTAATATGTTCAAATTTACGAGCTCTCAATAAAATCCTTGCTGCACTGTTTTGAATCTATTGAAGTTTCTGAAGATTTTTGCCAGGGATTCCAATAAACAGGGAGTTGCAGTAGTCGAGCCTGGTGGAGACAAAGGCATGGACGAGTTTCTCAGCATCAGAAAAAGTCAGAGATGGGTGAAGTCTGGAGATGTTTCGAAGATGGAAGAAGCAGCCGTGGTGTAGTGGTAATGGCAGTCGATCCCCAATCGGAAGGTTGGAGGTTCAAATCCCGCATCCGCCCACCATGTGTCGTTGTGTCCCTGGGCAAGACACTTAACCCCGAGTTGCTCCCGGTAGGTCTGGATGGCGCCTTGCAAGGCAGGCTACCACTACCGGTGTATGAATGTCTGAATGAATGGGTGGATGGCTGGTATTGTAAAGCGCTTTGGGGCTCCTCACAGGGGGCTAGAAAGCGCTATATAAATAAGCTCCATTTACCATTTAAACAGATGCTTAATGTGATTTTCAAATGTAAGATGAGAGTCCATTTTTATTCCAAGATTTGTAACAGAGGTGGAGAGGGGGATGTCTTGTCCAGAAAAGGAAATTGTTGTTATAGTTGATGTTTGTACCTGGTGAGGGGTGCCAATCAGTATGGCCTCAGTCTTGGAGCAGTTTAATTGAAGAAAGTTCTGATTCATCCATGCCCTTATTTCCTCCAGGCAGGTAGAGAGGGCAGTGAGTGAAGATGGAGATGGGGATGATGAGGATGCTCCAGTCCTGATGTAAAGCTGTGTATCGTCGGCATAACAGTGAAAAGAAATGTTGAACTGATTAATAATTTGACCTAAAGGCAGCATGTAAAGGGAAAACAGCAGGGGCCCCAGAACTGACCCCTGAGGGACACCACAGGAGACACCGACTGTCTGGGAAGTGGCATTGCCAAGACTAACACATTCCAGCCTATTGGAGAGGAAAGATTTGAACCAGTCCAGGACAGTGTCACAGAGACCGACCTCCACATGAAGATGGTGGAGGAGGATACTATGGTCCACAGTGTCGAAGGCTGCAGTGAGGTCAAGGATGGAGGGAGAACCAGTGTCAGCAGCCATGAGGACATCATTGGTAACTCTCAGCAATGCAGTCTCAGTACTGTGAGCTGCTCTGAATCCAGACTGGAACTTCTCATACAGAGAGTGTTGCTGTAGGTGGTCCTGCAGCTGAGCAGCAACTGCTTTTCCAGCACTTTAGACAGAAATGGGAGGTGGGAAATTGGGCGGTAATTAGAAAAAATGTCGGGATCCAAATTAGATTTTTTCAGAAGAGGCCTAATGATGGCAGTTTTTAGAGGCAGTGGAACATGACCAGATTGTAGAGACTTATTTATTATTTGTGTGATTAATGGGCTAATTGCAGAGTGATTGGATTTAGGGCTGTGCGATATGACGATATAAATCGTGGGGACGATAGAAACGTGTCTATCGTGCTACTTTCCTTCTATCGTCTCTATCGTGATAAATAAGAATAAAAAAATAACTGTCGCAAAGAAGCTTCATATGTGGTTTTGCGAGATGACGGCGCTGCTTTGTTTGACGCACGCGCGGGTTTGCGACACATGCTTTACGTTGTTAAACTCGAGAGCAACAGAGCCGCAGGCGCATGAAGCCGGTGTCTCAACAAGGAGAAAACAGCTGCACAGGCAGCCCAAGAAGAATAACTTTACCAAAAAGAGGGGGAAGCTCACCTTGTTAGCTTCCATTATTTCGCTCCGCTGAAACTCTGAGACAAAATGGGTCCAGAGGACACGAACCCAGAGTCCAACCGAGTCCGAACTCGGGTCCAGTTAACCAATACAAAACAGACCAGAGACACAACAGAACCGGAATCAAACGCAACGTTTTCTCTTTTCTGTTTCTTGCTTTGTTTACTCAAACTTCAGAGCGGATTTCTTCTTCGTGAGTTTCATTAGCAGCTGTTGTTTTACCGCCACCTGCAGGAATAATTTGGACCAAAGTAGAAAAGGAGTTGTTTGTTTGTTAGTTTATTCATTTTATAATATGAAATACAACAATTAACGTATTCATAATGGAAAAAAAATAAAAAATGAAATGAAAGGTAGCAGATGAAGAATAAATCTTATTAAATCTGCTCCTTATTCATCTAATAACAGTTCAAACAATATTTTCTATAATAACAAAATAAGTAAATAACTCAGTCAATTTTCAATTCACATATATCACACATTAAATTAGATTCATTTATATTTTTTTAGCAATTCATTTTTTACCAGTTTCTTAAATACAAGGAATGATTTGGCTTCCTTAACATTTGTCATTTGTCATTAAGTCATTCCATAATCGTACTCCTTGAATTAAGGTAGATCTAGTTTCTACTTTGGTCCAAATTTCCTTGTTCTTTTTGTTCACATTCTTATAATTGTAACTATCTGTAGTAAAATAATAAAATAAAAAAACTTTGGTCCAAATTTTTCCTGTACACACACACACACACATCGTGTTGTATGTATCGTGATATATATCGTTATCGTGATATAAAAAAGTCCATATCGTGATATATGATTTTTTCCATATCGCCCAGCCCTAATTGGATTTTATGAGAGACGAGGGGAAGGGATCCAGGGCGCAGGATGAAGGCTTCATTTTCTTGATGATGGACTCCACCTCACTCTGATCAACTTCATCAAAGCTGCTCAGGGATCCAGAATGCAGAGGGTAGATGGTAAACGAAGATCAGGGAGGTTGTGGAGCTGAGATCTGATAGTGTCAACTTTGTTTTTAAATGATGAAAGGAACAGGTTGCATTTTTGAACAGATTCCTCAGGAGTTTGTTTAATGGGATTAAGCAGATGAGTTATTGTGGAGAAGAGCTGTTTAGAGTTTCCAGGGCAGGTGTTGATGATGTTGGAATAATATTTGGAGCGTGCTTCTTTAAGAGAATAGGCGTACACTTTCTGATGTTCTTTGTATGCCTGCTTATGTACAGAGAGACCAGATGATTTTACATGTCTCTCAATAGCACGGCCAGTTGCCTTCATCCTGTGCAGCTCTCCAGTGTACCAGGGGGCTGAACGGGAGAAAGACACTAGTCTTGTCTTCAAGGGAGCATGTAGGTCCAGAAGCTGCTAGAGAGATTGGTTGTAGTAATCCACAGAGTCATTTGCAGATGAATGATTGAGAGCGGTCAGGGCCTGAAGATCAGCGGACAGAACATCAGGGGAAATGTTTTTAAAGTCACAGAACTGGCTAGGTCGTTTTGGGTTTGAAGCAGGCGAAGTTGAAGGCACTTCCAGAGAGATGACACTGTGGTCCGAGACACCCAGGTCATATACAGATAAGTTATTGATGAGTACAGTGTCTGTAATCACCAAATCCAGAGTATGCCCCCTGTTGTGCGTAGGGGCGTCCACATGTTGGGTGAGATTGAGAGAGTCCAAAAGAGACTTAAAATCTGTTGCCAGAGGGGAAGAGGAATTGTCCATGTGGATATTTAAATCGCCAAGAAAAATAGTTTTCACAGGGGAGGTGCAGAAAAAAGTGAGGAGGTCATGCATCTCTGAGTTAAATGAAACATGCGGTTTGGGAGGTCTATAAATCAATATAACATTCATCAGGAGTGGGGCTTTGAGGTTGAAGGCCAAACTTTCAAAAGAGGAAAAGTCCTGAGAAGCCAGATGTGACAATTTTAAATTATTGCGGTAGATTACAGCCAGACCACCACCGCGGCCAGTGCTGCGGGCTCTCTGCAGATAACTGTATCCAGAGGGACAAGCTTCATTTAGAGAACTGTACACATCTGGTTGATGCCAAGTTTCTGTAAGACACATGAGGTCCAAGTTCTTCTCCAGAATGTGATCATGAATTAGACATGATTTGTTGGATAGTGACTGCACATTGAAAAGTTCTAATTTAATACCAGTTGGTGTAGAAGCCTTTTGAACCGGTTTAAGCAGACTGAAGTCCACTCCACGTTTTCCTTGCCACTTCGTGCGCTGTGGACTACAAGGGACTACAGATGCAGCGTTCTGATGACGTAATTGAGTTGCGACACGCCTCTCAGACCAGACAGAAGCAATCGAGTCAGAGCCCGCTTGCCTAAAATAAACGGTTTTCTTTCGAGAGCTTCTATGGATGTAATGAGGTCTACGCAGAAGTCCCAGTTGTTTGATGGTGGAAACAGAAGGTGGAATGGAGCAGTTGTTAAGTCCAAGCAGCTGCGAAGCGGAGTATGTCAACATGGCGCCCGCCAAGCCGGGGGAAGCTAGCACAGAGCTAGCCGCTAACAGCAGACCCACGGCTCCGAAAGAAATAACCAAGAAGCAGTGAGATGTAACTTGGTTGAGCATATCTTGAAGGGGAGCACAAGAGAAAGTCCAGAACAGTCCAGATGACACAGGAGGTTGACAGGCAGTAGGTAAGTGAAACAATAATTGCAGCTACGTAGTTCTTGAAGCAAGTTCGTGCTGGAGTTTGACAGGAGGTAGACAGCCCAAATTCCGGTTAGGAAGTGCTAACTAAGCTGTCCGTAAAGTCCTTATTAAAAAAACCACTGAACAAAATAAGTCCAGATAAATGTCCAAAAAAATGTCCCAAAAAAATTGCAACAGTAAAATAACTTTTTAGCGCGGAGAATCGGCGACATCACGCCAGCGTCCTCTCCAGCTGTAGAGATGACATGAAGCAACTCATTGGTGTCAGACGCACTTGTTATGTCAAGTAAAAACCAAAAGACCCACCTCAGGGCTTCCAACTATCAAACGTCATTTTACACATCTGGGACCTCCTTTACAAAGACATGCTTGGATTTTCCTTTGAAATGGTGTCCGCTTAAATCAACCTCCGTCAAAATGGGGTGATTGGACCCCTGAGTCTTACCCAGTCGATAGGCTGGATTTGAGAAAGATTTAGACCAGTCACTTAACAATCAACATCTGTAGGACTTCCCTTATTTCACCTCACAGCTCACAGAGTCAAGTTGCCGTGACTCCTAAATTTACCATGAGGTACCCTACATTAACGGTTGCTCTTTCTCTTTGATGTATGCAATTGATACAAGGTCTAGTAATTTTTTGGTGTGTAGGAATAGAAGAACACTAGTGTTTAATATGACCTAACAACGAATTAACATTTATAAACCACCCAATCAGTCTCACAACCAAGTACATGTACACTTCATTTCAATGTTCAGCAAACAAGCAAATACTGTTCCGATGTGGCCAGGTAGAAAAAAAAAACAACACCTCATGATTTTCATGCTTTGCATAAATTTGTTCTGGTTACAGTCATAGCCCTAAAAAATCTAGCAGCAGAGCAAGCAAATGAATCTCAAAGTATACAATAATAAACTGAATATAAATAAATAAATAAAATGAGTTAAAAAAAAATCCAAATTCCTTCAATGTTTCAATAAAACCTTAAAATGATCTAAATTCCTTCACAAGCTGATGTTCCATCAATGAGCCCAAATAATCTCTGTGCTGCCCCTAAGAAAAAAAGATAAATTCTTCTTCTTTCGGCTTTTCCTTCAGGGGTCGCCACTGAGAGTCATCCCCCTCCATCTCACTCTGTCCTCTGCATCCTCTGTCCTCACTCCAACTACCTCCATGTCCTCTAACTGCATCCATATATCTCCCCTTTGGCCTTCCTCTGTGTCTTTTTCCTGCAGCTGCATTTCTAACATCCTTCTACCAATATACCCACTGTCCCTCCTCTGGACATGTCCAAACCACTGTCCCTCCTCTGGACATGTCCAAACCACTGTCCCTCCTCTGGACATGTCCAAACCATCTCAGTCTGGCCTCCCTAACTTTATCTCCCAGTTGTTCAACATGTGCTGTACCTCTGATGATCTCATTCCTGATCTTATCCATCCTTGTCACTCCTAAGGAGAACCTCAGCATCTTCATTTCTGACACTTCCAGTTCTGTCTCCTGTCTTTTTGTCCATGTCTCTGTCTCCAGACCATACAACATAGCTGGTCTCACCACTGTCTTGTAAACTTTTCCTTTGACCTTTGCTGACACCTTTTTGTCACAAATCACTCCTGAAACTTTTCTCCATCCACTCCATCCTGCCTGGACTCTCTTCTTCACCTCTTTACCACATTCCCCATTTTCCTGGACAGTGGACCCCAAGTACTTGAAGTCCTGCACCTTTGTGACCTCTGCTCCTTGTAGCCTCACTGTTCCACCTCCTCCCTCTCATTCACACACATGTACTCTGTCTTACTACGGCTGACTTTCATTCCTCTTCTTTCAAGTGCATACCTCCACCTCTCCAAGTTCTCTTCCACCTGTTCCCTGTTCTCACCACAGGAACAAGCAGTTGACAAAAAAGTCCCCTGACATCAGAAAAGTCTTTCAAAGAGCAGGTAGTGATTTGCAGAGTGTTCACTTTTAATCACTAAGGCTAAAAATCTGCTCAATATTAGTTAACAACTTCTGAAACCCGCCTGCCTGAAAAGAGTTGATGTGTGACAGGGCTCATGCACTGGATAAAGTGAAATAAAGTGCTCTCTGGAACTGTCAGAACTTTGTTGTCATTTCTTTATTGTCATATTGTGAAGGACATAGAGAAAATTGCTGAAAATTGCGAAAATCAGCTGCATGACAGGATCAGGAAGATATCTTGACAAAACTACATTTAAAAAAATATTTTTTTAAGACAGTTTTTAATATTGCTCTGTTAGTTTTTAAAGAGAATTTATACCATACCATACCATTTTATTTATAAAGCACTTTAAACAGAATTTATGCGAGTAATTTCCTAAACGGTGTTCTTGTAGTTGTTATTTCTGTTGTACAACTACCAGTTTATACCTTTTTACAAATAAAAGTTTGTATTTACTCTATTATTTACTTTATTCTGTAACTACTAGTACATATAATATTAATTATAATATTTACTTTATTCTTTTATCACTTTGATGAAGAGATTAGGTCTCTCTTAGTACAGTAATGAGTCCTTGAGGCTCAATGGGATTAACCTTCCTAAATTAATGTTTAATGAATTAATCTGAGTCTTTTGGGAGAGGGGAGTATGATGGATTGGGAGGGTCTCAGATTGGCTAGGAAGTAAGAAGCGGGGTCTTTGAGGAAAATATATGGTAAATAAATTGAATTGAATTGTTAGCATCACAGTCTCGTTAGTAGCATGATGATAGTAACGATTGCGGCAATGGACAGTAGGGCTGAACAATTAATCGCATTTGCAATAATATCGCAATATGATAAAACAAGATTTTCTAATCGCAAAGGCTGCAATTTGACTGGTCACATGATCTGGTTACGTAACTTACGAGTGAGCGGAGCAGAGCAAACCAGAAGCAGGAGAAGACAACACTTCGCTTTAACTGGTTGCACAGTGGTGTCAGGCTTGACAGAAACTGATACATCTGAAAGTTTGGTACCAAAGAGCGGCAATACGTCTGTTGTTTAGAATTATTTTGCCTATAAACAAAGAAGACGCTGTACAACGGCATGTATTGTGCAGAACCTGCCTTGCTGCTGTTGCTACCACTCGAGGAAACACCACAAATCTTTAGCAACACTTAAAAACACCACAAAGCCACTTATAATGGTTGCATGGCTAGAATGCCAACGACCAGAGCTTCATCTTAAAGTAAGCAAAGTACCAGCCGACAGGAATCAGTGACCAAACTGTTTGAAGGTATTACTCCGAATGAACATAATTCAAAATGGCACGTGAAAATAACTCAAGCAATAACGGAGTTCACAGCGAAAGACATTAATATAGTTACCAGCCTGGGTTTACAGCTTTGGTAAACACAATGGATAAGTGGTAAAGAAGGCACTCACACATACATTTTAGCCAAGCTGCTATCCTGGAGCTATACAAAAAATGTAGAAACAGAGTTGCAGTGGAGCTGAAAACAGTGTTTTTTTTATTTTTTTTATTTTTTTACTGAAACTGATTTATTGCTTGTGTTTGTTGAAAAATACATGAGACAAAGACATTGAAAAATAAAGCGCTTATTAAATCGCAATACTGAGGTTAAAAAAACCCAGCAATTAGAATATTTTCCAAAATTGTTCAGCCCTAGAAGATATTTTAAAAAATCGCATTTTAAATCGCAATTGCAATTTACAGTATAGAAGAAAAAAAATCGCAATTACCAGTAGATTATTTTCCAAAATCATTCAGCCCTAATGGACAGTATAAAACAGTACCTTAAAAATTATCTAAACATTGTTGATTCATAATTTAATTTTGTGCATAATGGCATTAATCTAAAAAAAAAATTGCGATTACCAGTAATTTTGATTATTATTATTTTTTTTATCTTTGCCTAGTGTGTCTGTGTGTGTGGGTGGATGTGTGTTTTCTTGCCCATGGTAAGTGTGTCTACACATCTTATCAGAGCTGTGAGTGTGTTTCCAAATGCAGAGAATGATTGGCCAGTATGTGGAGCAGAAGCATGTGTCCAATGAGTCCAGAGTTATAGATTGTTTCACTGTTTTGAACATTGATTGAGTCTTTTCCTTTCAGCATCAAAGGATTAACATAAATTGAAATGTAATTGCATGTACCTTTTAAAAACTTAGTATTTATTCAGCTTTTTTGATTAATTTTTTTAACCAAAATGAGAAACAATCAAAAATGCAAGCCGTCTTCATTTTATTTATTTATTTTTATTTTTGTTTCACAGATATTTAACTAACATTTCAGCGCAAAACTATTAAAGAATAACGAGATATGATAGTGTTTCCCCTAGATAACGTGAGCTCATCTCGTCTGTGATTTTTGTCAGGAGACAGAGA